>OZ023165.1:3954728-4257228 GCA_963678695.2 Diplodus puntazzo | reverse complement strand
TCAATGTTCGAAAGCCACGTACATTCCATGTTATGAAGTTGAGTGTGTTCATGATTTGTTGAGTGAAACAAAAGAAAGAAGCTGATGGTGGGAGAGAGGGAACAGGGGTGGTTGGATTTTAGGTTAACTGTCTTAGATCATCTGCACATAAACCATAAACAACAACGCATGCACATATAAGTAGACATAAAAGCGAGTGGTGAAGACACGAAGCATAAACAACAATACAAAACGGATGAGGAGAGACCGAGTCAGTCATTGTTAACTCCTCAACGCAAAGTAACTCATAAAACTGAACAAAAAAGAAAAAAGGACTGTCGGATATGAGGCTTACATTTAAGTCTTAAGTTTATTGTCAACAATGATTGATGCACTTTTGTTGTTTTGCTTGTTTTGTTTTAAGATGGAGTACAGTGTTTTTCCGGCATTCATTTATTTCACGTGGACAATGAGGTGCCTTTATGTTCCCTTCCTCTGTTTTTGACCTATTCTTTTTGTTTAAAGTATTCAAATGTAGCGATGATGGGTTGGGGTCCTTTGCTTCGTGGTTTTTTTCATAGGCAGTGAACTCTGAACAGTATTGACAGTGTCGGGCCACACCCACCAGCTTTGTACCCTTGAGCACTTTCGACAGTGACATGACCTCCCTGCCACCCAGCCAGTCTTCACAGTAGGAAGTGTTTTGTATGTATTAAGTATTAAATGAACGGTGCAGGCAATAATATTTTTCCATTGTCAAAACAATTTTACAAATTAGGTCTCTTTTGTTCGTGCTTTGACTTCACTCACTCTGTATCCAAATTCAAATAGAATAGTCAAGATTTGTTGTGGGTTTCTGCGTCGAGCCTCAAGGCATTAAAATCTGTGTCATTTTACATGGTGTGTGGACCTCTGATGTCCACTGTTTAAGTGTTTATTGAGACCAGGTATGGAGCTGAAGTCTGTATTGTGCGTATGTGTTTGTAGGTGCTGTGTGAGGATGTGACCAAAGCAGACATCGATGCTGTGATCTCGGACCTCCTTCATCTTTATGACATGGAGGCTAAGTGTATCTGAAGGACACACCGACAACACCCCCACCCACATTGGAGATGCGTGTGTGAGACAAACACTTTGTATTGCCCCAGATGGTCTCTGAGCTGTGACAAAAACACACCTGCACTACCAATTCCTGCCACCTTGGGGAGACATTTCATACTTTCTGGTCTCTGATCTCTCAGGTCTGCGGAATACTGATGTGCTCTGGAATATGTTATCAGCTGCACCAAAAACATCCCCGTCCTCAGCACCTGACATCTCTTCACACTCCATACATAATGTGTTTTAACAAGAGATACCCCTGTATTGATTTAATGGGGAAATCTGAATTAAAGTAAAGCACCTTGTTTGATAATTTACATTTTTCCAACAAATCCATAAGAATTAATGGGAATGGTGACCACAAGTTAGATACTCATTATTAAATGACATAATTCTAACACATTTCTGCATTAGTATAATATTAATGAATGTGTAGTTGAGGTTAACTCTGCATTGTTTCGTTTGAATCCAGGAAGAATCTGTATGCAGTTTCTGTACATATTTACATATGGTCAACATATTTCCTTAAATTTTAACTCCTTTTGGCATCGGATATTATTGTATGAAAACTATATTCACATGTGAATGTATTAAGTGGCTTAATACATCCTAACCATGAGTGTTTATGTCATGGTGGTTATAGTGGCAGCTGAAGTGGCTCTTGGTTTATTTTTAAGTTTTGTTTTTGCTGTCCTGCCATTCCTAGAGATATTTTTATGAATTAGTAAAAATAAAGTTGCTGTTAAAATTATTCAGACTATGAATTTTTCAAAGCCAACTCTGCATCCTGACACATGGTAAGGATATGTGTGGTGTATTATGTGTTTTCTTCTCATCACTTAGTCACATAGGAAAACTGACAATAATTTCAATAATTTTAGATCGATTAGTCTATATATCAAAACTTGATACACCCTTATCCTCTGTGCCATAGAGCGCCATTCTTGTCCAAAAACTATTAAAAACACATCAGTGAACCACACTGTTGATCTGGGTTTCATGTTCCTTCACTAACATGAACACACACACACACACACACACACACACACACACACACACACACACACACACACACACACACACACACACAACAAAGTGCCAACAAATTCAATATAAAGTGGCCAGAATATGAGTCTAAATAAGTAATCATATAACCTGTCATTATTCACTTAAATATGATCATAAATCTGTCAGTTTCCCATCACTTCATAGTGTAAGGTAGAGAGCCCCTTCAGTGCGTCGTTATCCAATCCATTCCACTTGTTCATATAGAGAATGCCCGCATCATTGAAAATCCAGTCCACGTTTTCCTGCGACCTTGCTTGCACTCGGTACCTGCAGCGTGCGCGTCTGTGAAGCACACAGAGACTAGAACAGCATGAGGAGAAGAACGTGAATGAAGAAGAATGGATATAAGAAAGTATTCATCACTGCTGGTAGTAACAATTAGTTAGCAGAAAGTCCCATGTAATTAATGAACCAAGTGCTTGCACACTACAGACAATCTCTGCACGTCTCACCTTTGTTGTTTCGCGGTCAAAAGTTACATTCCACCTCTAAAAGAACGCTGCTACTTAGCTAGCTAGTTGGTCTGAACTGCGTTGTGAAGGCCCTGGTTGTTTTTAGAGTTAAGTGTGCACTCTTTTTACCAAATACTATCTTTGGGCGACTTCCTTCTGCAGCATCAGCTGTGTTTCTCACTTTACGCGTTGGATGCACACCGTGAAACAGGAGCTGAGCTCATTCACGTATGATTGTCATCAGTGGATAATAATAATAATACACTAGTAATAATCACTCCACCACCCCTGTTGACCTGTAGGAGTCAGGGCAGAGGAGCACAGGGAGTGAGAGGGGAGAGACCTCTACTGGAAAGGTGAGTCTAAAGGATTTCACAGGATAGAGTCATTTGTGATGCAGACAGTCTTGGAATTTTATGGAACTCAATATGAATATGAAATATGAAACATTTCAGTCAAGGTGCACCATATACGACTTATTTAACTTGAGCTTTTATTGAGGAGAGTAATTATTAGAAAGTGGAGAAAGCCAAGATATAAATATAAAAGCCAAATGAACCTGACCCAAATATTTTCAAGAGTATCTAAATATTACTTTAATATAAGTAATTAAATAATATTTTTCAGGGCTTGAAATTACAACCATTTTAATCACATAGGTCCCCATAATGTAATCTGTGCAACTTTAAAATAATAACAATAAATAATTTCTCAGTCTTTGTTAGCTGTTTGTGAAATGTGCTCACGCGCTACGTTTGCTCTTCATCCTGTGCATCTCTTGGGGGCTAAGCCTCTCCTGTCCTAAAAAACCTAGTGACGCTCCTCGACCCGAATATAGGACGAGGTTTTTTTCAATGAAAATAATGTGAAAAAGTGGGGTCGTCTTATAACCGGGGTCTAACCGTTGACACATGCTGATAGTTGTCTGGGGTCGCCACACGACAGCAACGGCAGAGGGCGCCAGCTTATTGTAGAGACGTCACTGACAATGTGGCTGGGGTTATCTGTCTATCACAGCGTAGAAGGAGTGACAGGAGACGAGAAATGGAGAGACGCGGTGATTGTACGGAGCAAAGTGGATCAAAAGTTGGGCAAGTTAACAGACATCTGAGGTGGAGTTATGATGCTTATTTTAAGATAATGGTGGTCAATGCAGCAGAGGCGGGCAGCCAAGAAATATGGAGTTACGGAGTGTAACATCCGAAGATGGCGGGTCCAAAAAGACAGTCTGAAAACGCTAACAGCATCATGATTATAAACCATCCGCGGGTTTACATGGGGGGACACCCGGGAAACACCGACGTCGTCATGACATGTACCGTCACGCCTCTTTAGGAGCCGCAGCGCCGGTTGTCTGTGTGAATTACACAGCGGTACGGCGGAGTGGGTTTTCAGGGCGCGTCATCACCACGTCATCAAACCGGAAGTCGCCATATTGGAGATACTGAAGGTATCCACCTTATTCCTGAGTTCGTGAGTTTACCCATGGTTCATAGCGGTAGTCGGTTATGCTCTTCCGGTTGAGCTGGCTGACCTCTGTGTTTACGCCAACGTAGCTGTCATGCTCGTTCTAAAAACCGGCTTTTAACACAAAGAAAGCGACAGAATGGATAAAAATCGGAGGTGGATACACAGTACGGATGTCTTAATAAGTCGTGAGGATAGCTCTCACAGTGCCTCACCGTCAGTTCTCACGGAGTTCTCACGGAGTGGGCAGATGACATGAAGCATTAGCCCGATGTTAGCTAACGTTACATCGACAGTTAATTATCGTATATTTTCTGAAGGTGTTGACGGCGGAGAATTATGCAGTTACAAAAGCACAGAAGCATACAACTACCTGCACAGTAACACAATCGGGAAAGTACTGTTGAAAAGACACAGCAAGTTTATATTTCTGAAGGCAGCAGTAACGTTAGCGCCCAGCCACAGCGTCAATAAAGCTAACGTTAAACATACAGCTGGATAATGCTGAAGGAAAGAGGAGTCGTGGAGACAGGCGGCTGCTCGGACATTGTCGGGTTAGAGAAGTCATGCAGTCATGCAGCAGCTATTCTGTGGAAGATATTTATAAACACATATATTTATATCAGTCTGAAAGCTGCGATTAACGCTAGCCTCCGTTCCTCCTTCCTCAGCATGACGTTCAGGGCGCAGGGCACGGACATGTTTGTCTAAGTTGCTGATGTACTACACGAGACGTTTCTGAAAAAAACTTCAATTTTCATGAATTGCTGTGGCAACCAACAACGGCACATGTTGTACTTCAGCTGATTTTAAAAACAATTCAGCCTTATGACATAACGCTAGTTGTTTAGGGCTAGCTTGGCAGCAGTGGTCAGTCATGCAGTAGCAAGGCAACCGGAAACAGAGAACCGCGGCCGGAAGTGGTTATCTGTCATGGCAGCCCCCATAGTCTTCTGAGGAAACAGGTGGATTGGAGCAGGTAAACAAAGCGCACGCACTCAAGCAGATCCCGAACGTCGAACGAAAGGAAATGGTGAATTATTGCCGTGTTTTTGGCTGTACCAATCAGTCAGACCGTGAAAAACATTTGGAGTTTAATAGACTGCCAAAAGAAATAACAAATCAGGGAGAAAAATGCCAAAAATCAGAGGAAAAGAGGCGCTTGTGGTTAGCGAAGCTAAACCAGGATCTACGAGGCAAAGATTTGGACAACATCCGAATTTGTTCGGCCCATTTCTTGTCAGGTCAGTGAATTGTTGATAGCAGCGGCTCTTAACTAATTTTCTAGTGTGATGATAATAATATAATTCATATCAAGCTACTGCATGTGGCATTATCGACTTAATGTAATCACATTTAATAGCCTGCTACAGTAGCAACACAGTTCTTAAAATGTAGAGCTAAAATGAAATGTGCTGTATTTCTCATTGTATTACAGGTAAAAGGTCTGACCTTTATCAAAAGGATGACCCAGATTGGGTGCCATCTGTTGGAATGACAGGTCAGCAAAGGTCACCTGAAGAAACAGAGACATCACGCTACAAACGTTGTTTGAATAGAACCCAGCAGAGACTGAAGGATGAAGCTGCTGCTCCTGCTGCTGCTGGGACGGATGACCCTGAGACTGATGACCCTTTGACAAGTGATTACATCAGCAGTAATTTGTGCAGCACAGGGACTCAAACTGATTTGACTGGTGATTTCATTGAGGCTATGACAAGTGAACTTCAATGTCTTAGAACTGAAAACATTCATTTCCGCTCTGATGTGGCACATTTGTCCACTTCCTACGACCAAAGTGCATTTGTTGATATGATGAAAACGTTTTATTTTTCACTGGCCTACCTACATACCAGATACTGTTGGTTCTCTTCACATTCCTTAGTCCCCACCTCCCTGTGAAGAAGTCACTTGAGAAGTTTAAGCAGTTGATGCTGACACTGATGCGACTTAGGCTTAATGTTTCCACAACCTTCCTGTCATATGCATTTAACATATCAGTAGCCACTGCTTCTAGGATAGTCACTGATGTCATTGATGTCATGTTTATTCTTATGAAGCCACTTATCATATGGCCTGAAAGATAGCATTTGCAAAAAACCATGCCAATGCAATTCAGGAAACATTTGGGGAAAAAATGTGCTGTTATTATTGACTGTTTTGAGTTTTTATAGAACGTCCGTCTAACCTGAGCAGAAACATGGTCTTCTTACAAGCACCATAACACAGTTAAATTCTTGATTGGTATTACACCACAGGGCACAGTGTCTTACATTTCAAATGCATGGGGAGGAAGAGTAAGTGACAAATACATAACTGAAAACTGTGGCTTTTTGGACAACATAGTTCCTGGTGATCTTGTTCTTGCTGATCTTGGCTTTAATATTCAGGCCACTTTAGGTTGTAGAATGGCTCATGTAAAAATTCCAGCCTTCACTCGTGGAAAGTCCCAGTTAGCTCTTGTTGACTTAGAAACCACAAGGAAAATTGCCCACGTCAGGATTCATGTTGAGCGTGTGATTGGTAGTGTGCGCCAGAAATATACTATTATGGGGGGGAAATTGCCAATTGATTTCTTGATGTGCAAAGATAGTGATGGTTATTGTACCATTGATAAGATTGGACTTGTCTGTTGTGCTCTGGTTAACCTTTGCCCATCAATTGTTGATTTTGACTAAAGTATATTTTTATATTCACTGTCAATAAAAATATCAACCAGTCTGGACTATATTATAGCCTAAAATAGTTCATAATTGACTATTAATTTACAGTCTTTGTTAAGTCTTTGTTATTGTATTGTTGTGGAAGAGAACACACAGCGTAACACTTTCATCAGAACACAGATTTATTAAAGGAAAACCACACAGTTATCAGAACACTTAGCTTATAAATTATACAGTACTATAAATTATAGCATATAGTATATACTATAGTACGATAAACTAACTGTAAACACAATTTTGTATGTAATGTGAGTTTGACAACTTTTTTTTTGTCAGTATAGCATTACAATATCTCACTAACTCCCCAACATTAAAACAAAGTGCCTGAAGTGTGTAGCTTCAAAGCAGTCCACTAAAAAAATAAAGTTTTGTTTTACACTTAGAAGGTTTCTTTCCCTTTTTTGGCAGAAACTGAGGTAGCTTTTGGCACTTTGGGCAATACCATTTTCCTTTTGGTGCAACCTTAACATTAATGCAATGAGCAGTGAAACCACTTAATATGACATTTTGCATTGTCACACAGAATCATCCTTCCACACACCATCTGGTTATAGGCCTCCAAACTTTTATAAGATTTAGGGTCTTCCACTGTGTATGGGCTTGGCGAGAAAACCAGGTAGTTGACGATATCAGGATACGCAATAGACTGAAGACTCTCCAGGTCGTTATTGATCCAAGACGAGGGTGCCAACTCGTGTGGATCTGCACCACCAATAAACCGTAACTTTTCCAAATATCGTGCCCTTTCCTGCGGACCAAGTCCTTCCCTGTATGCCTTTGCATTCATAACGCATTTTGAGGAGCTTTTCTGTGGTTTCGGACATTTATCCATCGCAGTGTTTACCTCCGAGTGCCTCCAATATGGCCGCGCATCCGGGTTAGAACGCCCAGAACGTGACGTAGGTGAAAACCCTCTATTGGCGTACTACCGCTCTGGAGTTAATGCGGAGACGCTGTGTAAAAAGGGCTAGTAAGAGAAAAGCTTATCATGGTCCTCAAAGCGGCTGCTTCGAAGAGATTGACAGGAGGGTATGTGAGTTTGTTATTAAGAAATGAAACGAAAGTTTGAAAGCAGTGTGGAATTATTATTTCAATGATTTTCTTTTTCTGAAGATTAGTCTTGAAAAGAGGGGTTGTCTTATAATCAGGGTCGTCCTATATTCGGGTCAATATGGTAAGAACATTTTGACAATATTTATTGTCACTTAACATTTAATTATACAGATATAATACTGTATGTATTATTTTCTTCTCTCTTTAAGGGAAAAGCTGCATTTAAAAATAGTGAAAATAAATACAATAGCTTTTTTAAAAAAGTGCATCTTAAAATTAAGTACTTCATTTTTGAAAAATAACATTTCTGGTTCTGTTTCCCCTCAAGTAAGGCTTCAGCTACTGCACTCGTGCACTCCTGGACAACCCCTCCATCAGTAAATGGCTTTTTGTATTGACCAAAAATCCAAGCGACTCTATGGGGAACATTAACTGTTAGAGACAACATGTGGAGTTACTTTTCTCTGTTGTCTGTGGCTTACACGTCTCACTAGCCCTATTCACATTACCGTTTGGAGGTAGAATGAGGGTCATACTATTGTCGAACTGAACCAGTGTGAATGGATAAGCTGGCGGTGCGGAGCGAGGACATGTCGATCGTACAGTCTGATAACTGCACAGGTCCTTCACTCAACTTAATAAAGAGAAATTTCCCATAAAGCAAGTTACTTGACCAAACAAAAGTAACGTAGTAACTGTAACTGTCTTTGGCAACTTATATGAGGAAAAACATAAACACCACAGCTGTACGTGGAGAAGCGTCTGTCCTCCCGCCCGTCCTACCAACTCTTTGTCACATTTCTGCCCAAAAAACAGCGTCTGTCACCGGCAAAAAACTTTAACTCACCGAGTGTTTGTGATGAAAATAAATTAACACGACCGTCAGCCCTCAAGGCCGAGACTTCAGTGAACTTTGCCCTGGAAAAAACCCTCTGTCCCGAGAGTGAGGGAGTCAGACAGCGTCCTGTTTACTGATGGCGATCAGTGATGTGCACAAGGGGGGGGGGCAGGTGCCTGTCTTCGTGGCCCAATAGTTGTAAAACACGCGCTAAAGTGCCCTCCTGAGAGCCAAAACGCGCGCTAAAGTGCCCTCTTGGGAGCTAAAACGCGCGCTAAAGTGCCTTTCTTTTTGCCCCTGCCCTTCAAAAAGTCTGCGCACGCCACTGATGGTGATTATGTTCTTATGTAATCTAGCATGAAAAACGTAACTTTGTCACTTTCCAGGATGTTTGGTGGGTCAGGATCTCAATCACAAAACATTATAACAGCATCCATATGATTATAAGCTGTCTGCGGGTTTAGATTGACAGGGGGACACCTTTAAAACACACTGACGTCGTCATCATGACGTGACGTTTAGGAGCCGCAGCGCTGGCTTTCTTTGTGAATTACACAGGGTTAACCATTGGCGGAGAATTGGCGAACCACCCCTGCGGACATAATGCGGCGTCGCTGTGTAAAAAGGGCTACTGTTTATTGCTTGGAATGCACTGATTTGATTGGCTGAGTAGCATCACGTGGGATGGCTTAACTTGCATGCAATTGGTCAGTGGATTCCTGATCTGCTAAACTGGCGGCGCAGGTCAAAATAGAAGCGCCCGGTCAAAAGTTTAAATACTTCAGTAATTTATTGACTATAGGTCCAGGGCCCGTATTCACAAAGACTTTTATCTTAACGTTAGGAGTACTCCTAAATTGTATGTTGTATGTTAAAAATAATTCACAAAGCCGCTGAGACCTACTTTTACTTATGAAACAGTGAACTCCTTAACTAAAAGTAACTCTCTGTTGCTATGGATGACGTCAATTTATAAGGACGCACTTAGAAGCGGTGACAACGGTGACTGGTTGTTGAGTGACAGGTAGGGATTGAAATAATTTCACCAAGATTTATATTTAAATAGATTTATTATATATCCAAAACCTTAACAAAACAGTGCAAAATCTACATTAAATAAGAATAAAAGAATGTATCAAAACTGTGCAAAATAAACCTTAAATACAGTAGAATGAGGCAGCAGCACTCGATTGGCCAGCAGACCCTCTCTGTGAAAAAAATGAAAAGAACATGTCATTGTTAATTATTACTGTCACTTAATACTAAGGGTGCAACCAACAGATCACAAAACTCACAATTTAGATCATATTACTTTTGTTAGAAACAGGTTGTGGATCATTTTTTAGATCAAAACAAAAAGGATTATTGTTAAATGAATTATGAATACTCTATTTTGGCTCTTATCTCTAGATACTTGTTATAATCACCATTTTATAGTATTCTTTATATATAGTCTATTCTACAAATAATCCACAAGTCTTATATATTACTGATGTTCCTAATATATTGGCTGTCTGTCTCTCTGTCTGCCTGCTTGTCAGTTGTCAGTGGACTCGGTCAATCTGATTGGTCAGATGGCTGCTGAGCCACAGGTAGACGCTGCTCCGGTGAACGGCGCTGAGATGAAAGTCAGTCATCTCAGTCAGTTTGCGTTCATTAACTCAGTCCACCCAGTACGTGTTTGTCTCGAATCCTCCTCACTGCAGCTCTGCATCAATATTTGGGGAATTATTAGGTCGACGTTAAAAAGTTAAATCTACAAGCGGTTCAGTTAACGTGCCAAATCACGGATCAACTTCGTTCAGTTATACCACTATCTGGTCAGTTTACATTAGTGACATCAGCAAATTAGACAGAGAAAACTCGACATACACATACATCATGCACCTGAGCTTAAGGTTAGCTTACCTTGCATTCGCTGAACAGTTGAGGGTGATGGTCGCGTAAATGAGTGGTCGCGTAAATTGGATGTGTTTCTGCCCCTCGCACCAACTTTCTTCTCGCAGCTCCTGCAGATAGGGCTGCCATCCTCGACCAGCTGTCCCTGAGCATTCTTACAATAACCAGAATATGCCCGGAATTCAGATTTGGTTCTCTTTGAAGGCAGAAAAATGCCCTGTGGCACGTCCTCCCTCCGCCATGTCTTCTTCACTACATAACAATCGCACATTGCACGTTGCGCGCTGCGCATGCGTATCTTCCGACCGTGGTTATCGACCGCGGCGGTTACCATGGTAATGAAAACTTAAACGTAAGTTATTTTAATATGCGTCCCATTAATGGCACCGATCACACCGGGTATACATGCAATTTCAAGGGCGTAGAATTGGGTATAGACGCTAGGGACACGTCCCTACCAATTTTCAGCCACTACTGTGTAGTCACTATCAATACAACCGCTGTCCGTAGTGTTTAGTCAATGATTATGGCACACAAAGGGTTAAATGTCGGTCTCTGCTAGAAGTCCTGCCTCTAGCCTAAATATCGCTCCCTGATCGGCTGCCGGTTTCTCGCTAACTTGTGATTGGCTGTCCCCGCTGTCACTCTTTTTGCTTGTAAAAGCTACATACAAACTGCTAGTTGCGTTCCTGGGTCACGTCAGCAAGACAGATTTTAATTAGGGCTGTCAAACTATCAATTTTTTTAATCGCGATTAATCGCATTTTGTCCATAGTTAACTCGCAATTAATCGCAAATTAATCGCAATTTTTCTGGCACATTTTTTTCTGTTCTAAATGTACCTTAATGTATTTTTTCATGTTCTTAATACTTTTAACAACATAAGAAAGGTCAAATATGCTTGCATTATGAAAATGTTTATTCAACACTTCAAATCATGCAGGAAAATAAATCCAGGGTTGTCTGCTTTTGGCGAGGGGGGGCGACGGGCTCTCTGCATCTGCCGTGTGTTTGGCTTGCAAGTGGTGTCCGCTGACACTGCACGTTTTTCTTCTTCGCCTTTTTCACGCAGTGTGCTGCTTTCTGTCAGTCAGTATCACACTGATGATCGCCATGGCTCCGGTGCAGCAAAACAATAAAAAGTACGACTTGAAATTCAAACGTTCTGTCGTGATATATTCAGAGGAAAACTCGGGAGAAGCAGCCGCTAGACGTTTCTCTGTTGACCCCAAGAGAGTGAGAGACACGGAGCTTCAGCGTCTGTCCGAGGAGGACAGCAGAAGCGCCAGGCTGCCTGCTGGAGGGAGGAAGAAGGCTAGCGAGGAGCCTGAGATAAACATGCGGGGATGAGTCATCAGCAAACGGGCACGCCACCAGAGAGTGTCCCGCAAAATGATCAGGGCGATGGAGAAACAAATGTACGCCACCGTGAGTGACAGCAGAGATGAGGAGTTTGCAGCGAGTGCTGCTTTTCAGTCTGACGTGTTTTTAATGAACCGCCAGCCCTGCTTCTTCTTCTTCTGATTCCCTTCCTTATTCTTCTGCCACCCTCTGTATCAAGACTACGGGTGCCACCGACGGCCATAAATCATACAATGCGCGTTTTTTTTTTTTTTTTTTAATATACTGAGCGTTAAGAGGACGTTGCGTTAACGGGTTATTAATGCGTTAACTTTGACAGCCCTAATTTTAATATCAATGGTGTCATTTACATTTATGTTTGTGTCCGTTTGCGTGCGTGTACGTGTGTGCGTGCGTGTGTGCTGTATAGGATTTGAAGGATGTCTAAGAAAAGAAAACTGGATATAAGAGACTTCTTTAGGAGTCAAAGTGTAAGTTACTTAAAGGGTGTATAGGTAGAGGCTCAAAAATACAGATATTGAATAAAAGAGAATATTTAATGCCAAAGAGATACACTTTTTTAAAGTTATTTTTAATTCTTAGTTTCATGTATTTGTGTAAAAGTGAGCAACGGTTTAAAAACACAAATGAAGAAACTTTGTGATGGAAATACAATAAAACCTCACATTCTAGATGATCATGTGATTTCATAATTATAGAATATAATTAATTAATATTAAGTAATATTAATTATTTAGTAAAAGCCTTTCTAACATATTGTAAGGTGACAGACAGCAGAGAGGCTGGAGGAGATGGAGGAGGAGAGGACAGAGAAGGTAGAGGAAGAGAGGCAGGAGGAGGTAGAGAAGGAGAGGCTGGAGGAGATGAAGGAAGAGAGGCTGGAGGAGATAGAGGAGGAGAAGCTGGAGGAGATATAGGAGGAGAAGCTGAAAGAGAGGCTGGAAATTCACAGGTGAGGTTAAAATTTATGATGGATATGTTAGTCATGAGATTCAGCACTGTGACAAATGTTAGTGTGATGATGATCTGAATAGCAATGCTTCACCCATGTGGCTTTAAATTCAGAGCGTTATATCAAGTCTGGTGTTCATGAGAGGCCTCATCATGTATTACTAGTGTGTATGTGTTTACAGTAGTTGCTATACAGTTGTCATTTATGTATTTCCAATGATATTGATGGACAGTGGGCTATATTAATTGACAGTATGATACACAGTTGTAATACAGCCCTACAGCCCTGCACTAAAGATGAGAACTCTTTGAAGTTGCCTCCTTGTCTTTCATTAGTTGCTTTAACCTATAACATCTGCATGACGTGAAATTATGATTGCTAATGTAAAAAAACGTCAACTTTCAGAAGTGCTGCCTTGGAGCACTTTTGTGTCCCCACCAATTTCAAAATCAAACTTACTCCCTTTTGCAATTTCCATGAATTTGGGTTTGTTTCTTTGTTGTTGGTGTTTGTCTAAAGGAAACCGGATAAATTGACGGATTATATGGGGTCTACACAGCACGTTGATAGTTTGGTAGATAAAGCGGCTTACTGATGGCTGTGATATCCCGAAATTATCCACGACGCAGAGCTGCATTTTCCCGTTAGCCAAATACCGGAGTGTTGCCAAACATTTTATCTCTGGCATTATTGGATTGTTTCAGTTAGTTGGGGACGTTATTGCGTCCCTCACCAACTCAACCACAACTTCAATCCCTTCGCGGTCCATCCGATATCGTTTTAATAATTCCCTGTCATTTAGCGTCTCCAAAACATTCGGCTGTGACAAGGTCTTAGTGAGTTAGGAGTCCTCTGGACTACTTCTAAGGTCTCCCAGACTTAGGTGCTACTTTTAGGCCTAAATTGTTTTGTGAATAACTCTTATAACTCTATTTTAGGTTAGTTTTGGGTAGTAGGTGAAGGGAACGCGTGATTTCTACCGTCAAGCCATCGTTAAGCCATCGTTAAGCCATAAGACAAGAAAAATCTGCATATACCTCAAAGTCCTAAATGTAAGTACCAGTATTCATGTGCAACTTTCAATAAACGACAACAAAGAAACCTAAGACAAATTCTCATTTCTGTTCGATGGAAACGCGTCAGGAATCCGCCTCTCACTCACCAAGTGACTGAATTGGACAGTCGCTACAAAAGTAGAAATTGTCCCAGAGGCAGAAACGGAGCACCGGACACATGTTGGATTGGAGCCAGCTGGGCATACGGAGCAGCGACCAGGAAACATATGGCGCTGCAAAAAGTTAAGGCGAGGTAAGACAATGGATGAGCCAGTCTGCTTAACCTATGCCAAGAAAAAATAAACTGGACTTTTGGATGAAATTGTGGAAAACCTGAGTGATTTAATTGTCACTTAAAAAATGGAGGAAAATGACGGTGAAATGGATGTTCATACAGCTGAAAACACTGCAAAAAGTGATGTTGGAAAAAGGGAAAGAAAATTGACTGCTAAAGGTTAAATGCTATTGTTGATTGAAAATCTGCAAAACACATGAAAATCTCAACTAACCCAAGCATCTAAACTGAAACAACAGGTTGCCCATATAATATCTCTGCAACGAACAAAGGACAATGTATGTTGATCAACTTTTAAAACAGTTCTGTGAGCAATGTGGAGTGGCCACTGAAACTCACAATACATTGATGGAAATTCCCATGCCTGATGAAGAGGTCAAAAGGCAACGAACATGGTTTTAAACAAAATGTAAGGCAAATGACATATTTGTGAATGACATAAAACAATGGTTACTGGATTCAAACGGATGTGAAATGGAAAATGATGATCAAATTCAACCAAATGACAGTATTCAAATGTCTCAACACATGGTAAAGGTCACTCTTTGTCAAGCTCCAAAGTTTCTACCACAAATACTGCATATTTGAAGGCAAGGGCTGAGAAAGCTGCACTAATACAATGCATGGCTGCTTTAGAGAAAAAACATGCTTTGGAAGCTCACAAGGAGAACCTGAGAAGACAAAAGGAACAACTGATGATACAAAAGGAACAACTGATGATGGAAACTGATTTGGCTGCATCTAATGCTAAGCTAGCTGTACTGGCAAGCAGTGAAGTGGACACTGATGAAATGAACTCATACTACAGCAAAGAAATGAAAAAGCAACAGGTACCACCATCAAGCTGACAACCACTTTCAACAGTGCTTGGAACAAGGCCTAAAGAGAGGAAACAAACACGAATAACAGACCCGGTCACTCCAATGCAGCAAATTCAATATTCTCATAGTTACTCACAACAGGATCTAAGGACTCATGAGAATCATACAACTCAAGCTTCAAATGGAAATGATTGTCAGAACTTAATTGACATCATTCAACAGCATTCAGCATCTATTCCACCGAGAGTAATACCAATATTTGATGGTGACCCCTTTCAGTATGGACCTTTCATGGTGGCTTTTGAACAAGGAATTGAAAGGAAAATCATTAATCGCCAAGATTGCCTGTACTATCTTAAACAGTACACCAGGGGGCAACCAGGAGAACTGGTTAGATGCTGCTATCACATGCCAGACAGCCAAGGTTATGAAACAGCAAAACAACTAACAAAGGAATATTATGGAAATGCAATTAAGATTACAGCAGCATACATGGAAAAGGCCTTAACCTGGCCACCAATAAGGTCAGATGATGCAAGTTCTCTTCAAGCATTTGTGCTGTTTTTGAAAGGGTGCTGTAACATGATGAGAAGCTTACAGTACATGAATGAAATGAATGTAGCATCAATCCTCAAACGTCTTGTAATGAAACTTCCGTTCAAGTTGAGAGAAAAATGGAAATAGAGCTATGTTTCCTGACCTTTCAAACTTCATTGAACAAGAAGTCAAGATTCTGTCTGACCCTGTCTTTGGAAACATCCAAGAAACACAGACCCCTATATTTAAAGGGAAGACTTTTATTAAACCCAAAACCTACTGTGGCAGCTGTTGATACTAGTGAAAATGTCAAATCTTCTGCAATAAGTATTCATCACACCACTCCATCCGACAGCAAAAACGTGACATGCTGCATATGCAAAGCTGGACACTCAATACGGAACTGCACTCAACCTAAAGGAGTGACTCAGCATGACAAACTTGACCATCTAAGGCAAAGTGGCGTTTGTTTGGCTGTCTATCACATGGTCATGTCGGCAAGTATTGCAAAGGTCGCCTCACATGCAGTGAATGCAACCTGAAGCATCCAACAATCCGTCACATCACGGCTAAGCTCAAAGCACCTTTAGAACAACCATCATCCCATACTACCGTTGTTCAGAAGACTTGGGGCCACTGGGGCCGGTAAACAAAATTATGTTCACTCAATTTTACCAGTGCAAATCAAAAGTAAAAATTTAAATAAAATCATACAAACCTATGCATTCTTGGATCCAGGAAGTTCAGCCAACTTCTGCACAGAACACCTGATGCAAAGGCTTCATTTGACCCGCATTAAAACACACATACTCCTGAAAACCATGGCTCAAGCATCAATTGTAAAAACAAATGTGTTGACTAGGCTGGAAGTTTTGAGTTATCATGACAACAACTTTTTTGACTTACCTGAAGTCTATACTCAGCAACTACTGCCTGTAACAAAGGACAACTGTCATGCTCCTATATTGTGCAGTGCTTGGGGTGTGGTGTTTCTCTTCTTGTTGCATTTTCAGAGGCGCTGGGAGAGGCCGAGCGGAGCATTGCAGCTGCGACCAACGTCACATACACACCTGCAGCGGATTGACAATCAGCGGCCGCTGATAAGACCATGCGCCGCAGTCGACCCGCTGCCAGATGATTGTATCTCTCATATGTGGTACTTGGCTCCCGACTCACTGTCGTTTATTGTGACTTCGATCACCCTAGTGATTTGACTAATTACGTTTTTCGTGCTCTCTCCAGTGTGCTTCGCCTCGCCGGTTTCCTGTACTCTGTGCCTTCGCCACCCAGCTCTCTGCACCCCGACTGCGAGCAGCCGTTTTCCGCCCTCCGTCAAGACAGACACAGACACTCCACCACGGGGATTTCATTTTAATGGAGACCCTCCAGAACCTCTCCACCACCGTGAACCAGATCGGCCACCAGGTCAACCTCCTAACCACTCAATTGCCTGCCGCCCCCCCCATACCTGCCCACATTCCCAGTACGAGCTCGGGGCAGTCTCTTTCCTCCCCGACTAAAGAACCCTCTGTGCCCCCTCCTGAACATTACTCGGGGGATCTAGGCTCCTGTTGTAGTTTCCTGCTCCAGTGTTCGCATGTATTTAGCTTGCAGCCAACCAGTTACGCCTCTGATAAAGCTAAGATTGCATACACTATGAATCTGTTGAGGGGTAAGGCAGCTCAGTGGGGAACAGCCCTGTGGGAGGCGGGTTCGGAGACTCTCGATTCCCATGAGACTGTTGTTGCTGAGATGAAGAGGGTGTTTGACCATCCTTTACAGGGTTCAGTCGCAGCCACCAGGTTAATTATCGTTACATCAGGGTACACAGTCTGCGGCTAACTACTCAGTCGATTTCCGCATTTTAGCTGCAGAGACTGAGTGGAACGAGCCCGCGCTCGTCAGCCTCTTTAGGAGAGGACTGTCAGACAGGTTAAGAGACAAGTTAGCCTCTAGGGAAGAAATGACCACCCTAGACGAACTTGTTACATTGGTAATAAAACTAGACAATAGGTTAAGAGAACGTGAGAGGGAGAGGTCCACATCCAGCCGTAGACCAGTCAGCTCCGCCACTTGTCTAAACACCCAGCCTTCAACCTTGTCTCAGAGCTCTCCACGCCCCTCAGACTCTTTGCCTGCCTCGGAGGAACCTATGCAGGTGGGGAGGACCAGGCTGACCCCCGAGGAGCGCTAGTGCCGCTTCAACCTAAGACTCTGCATCTACTGTGGACAGCCCGGCCACCATCTCTCCACCTGTCCTTCACTGCCAAAAGGCCCGGCTTTCCAGTGAGAAGGGGCGCATTGGTGAGCCAGACAACCTCCTTTCCCAGCCCTACTGCTTGCATCATCCTCCCAGCTTCTCTCCAGTGGTCACGTGAGTCTTTACCCATTCATGTGTCTGTGGATTCCGGGGCAGATGACAGCTTTATTGGCTCTTCATTAGTTGAGCAGTCTCTAATTCCCATTGAGAGCCTTGACTCCCCTAAGGTGGTTAACGCCCTGGATGGGTGCCGCCTGGCTACCGTCACCCACCGCACTGCTCCTCTGTCATTGATAATTTCCGGTAGCCACCGGGAGCACCTCCGACTCTATGTCATCTCCTCCCCGTCCTCTCCTGTAGTTTTAGGTCTCCCCTGGTTACGCCTCCACAACCCACACATTGACTGGCAGTCCGCCTCCGTATCCAGCTGGAGCGTGTTCTGCCACTCTCACTGTCTGCGCACCGCTGCCACCACTGTCCGGACATCCTGCTCCGCCACTCCAGTTCCTCCCAACTTGTCTCAGGTGCCTCAGTGTTACCATGATTTGGCCACAGTGTTCTGCAAGGAGCGAGCCTTGT
This sequence comes from Diplodus puntazzo, assembly GCA_963678695.2. Lineage (NCBI taxonomy): Eukaryota > Metazoa > Chordata > Actinopteri > Spariformes > Sparidae > Diplodus > Diplodus puntazzo. The sequence continues at coordinate 4,238,787 of OZ023165.1, read as the reverse complement.
CCCTACCACCACACCGTCCTCATGACTGCGCCATCGAGTTACTCCCCGGCGTTCCACTTCCCTCCAGTCGCTGTATAACCTGTCCCGCCCCGAACGAGAGGCGATGGAGGAGTACATCAACTCTTCTCGAGCCTCTGGATTAATCCGGCCTTCCTCCTCCCCTCTCGGTGCGGGCTTCTTCTTCATAGGCAAGACGGATGGCAGTCTCCGCCCCTGCATCGACTATAGAGGATTGAATGACATAACGATCAAGAACAGGTACCCACTGCCCCTCATAGACACTTCATTCGAACCACTGTGCCACGCCAGAGTGTTTACCAAGTTGGATTTACGAAATGCCTACCACCTGGTCCGTATCCGAGAGGGGGACGAGTGGAAAACGGCTTTCAACACCCCGTTGGGGCACTTCGAGTATCAGGTGATGCCGTTTGGCCTGTCTAACGCCCCCGCTGTGTTCCAAGCTTTGATTAACGACATCCTCAGAGACATGTTAAATCACTTCGTGTTTGTCTATCTGGATGACATTTTGATCTTTTCCAGTACCTTGGACGAACATATCGAACAAGTGCGACTCTTGGTAAAGCGCCTCCTTGACAACAAGCTGTATGTGAAACCAGAGAAGTGTGAGTTTCATTCCGCCAAAGTTAGCCTCCTGGGCTTTGTGATCGCACAGGGGAGACTTCAACCTGACCCTGCCAAGATCTGGGCTGTCGAGGAGTGGCCCACACCTACTACACGGAAACAGCTTCAACGGTTTCTGGGGTTTGCGAACTTCTACCGTCGCTTCATCCGAGACTACAGCCGTGTTGCAGCCCCTTTAACCCAGCTCACCTCTCCTGTCTCTCCTTTTACGTGGTCTGCATGAGCTGACCTGGCCTTCAACAAGCTGAAGACTCTGTTCACTCACGCCCCCATCCTTCTACATCCTGACCAGGCCCGACAGTTCGTGGTAGAGGTGGATGCCTCAGACTCCGGGTTTGGGGGCCGTTCTCTCCCAGCGGCACCCCACTACTAATAAACTGCACCCCTGTGCTTTCTTTTCCAGGCGCCTATCCCCTGCTGAGAAGAACTATAATGTGGTGAACAGAGAGCTCTTGGCCGTGGTGTTGGCGCTGCAGGAGTGGCGTCACTGGTTGGAAGGTACTGTCGAGCCGTTTCTTATCTGGACCGACCATAAGAACCTTGCCTACTTACGTGCAGCCAAGAGACTCAACTCCGGACAAGCCCGCTGGTCACTATTCATGAGTTGGTTCCAGTTCTCCCTCTCTTTCCGCCCAGGCTCCAGGAATGGGAAACCTGACGCACTCTCTCGCCTGTTCTCTCCTGACACAACCACAACTGACCCAGAGCCTATTCTGCCTTCCTCTCAGATCATCAGTGCTGCCACCTGGGAGATCGAGAACGAAGTTCGAGAAGCTCAAGCGAGGCACCCAGATCCTGGTACCGGGCCCCCCAACCGACTATTCGTTCCAGAAGAGGTCCGGTCGCAGGTGTTAACGTGGGGACACGCCTCTAAACTCACATGCCATCCCGGAACTAAGCGAACACTTCAGTTCCTGCGCCAGCACTTTTGGTGGCCCAGCCAGGCCAAGGACGTGGCGGAGTTCATGGCTGCCTGTGTGGTCTGCGCCTGGAGTAAATCCTCACACCGCCCCCCCACCGGCCTCCTTAGACCTTTGCCTGTTCCCGGCCGTCCCTGGTCCCACATAGCGGTGGACTTTGTAACCGGCCTTCCTCCCTCCGCGGACAACTCCGTCATCCTCACCGTAGTTGACCGCTTCTCCAAGATGGTCCACTACATCCCCTTGGCCAAGCTTCCGTCCTCCACTGAAACCGCCAAACTGCTCGTCCTCCATGTATTCCGGCTCCACGGACTCCCCACAGACATCGTCTCAGATCGAGGACCACAGCTTACATCACAGGTATGGCAAGATTTCTGTAAGGCCTGTGGCGCCACCTCCAGCCTAACTTCTGGTTACCACCCGCAGTCCAACGGGCAGACAGAGAGGGCAAACCAGGACCTCGAGACCGCCATACGCTGCGTCACCACCCAGAATCCCACGTCCTGGTCCTCCTTCCTCCCATGAGTGGAGTACTCTCACAACTCCGTGCAGGAGCACATCGCCCGCTGTAAGGAGGTGTGGAGGGCAGCTTGGGAATCTATCATCCAGGCCACTAGGCGGAGTCAGCGACTGGCTGATCGCCATCGGGTCCCCGCTCCCCAGTACCAGCCAGGGGAGAGGGTGTGGCTCTCCGCTCGGGATCTCCCCCCCCAGGTGGACTCCCGCAAGCTGGCTCCTCAGTTTGTTGGGCCATTCGAGGTGGAGAGCTTGGTCGGTCCCACTGCCGTTCGCCTCAAGCTGCCCGCCTCCCTGCCAGTGCATCCCACATTTCATGTCTCTCAGCTCAAGCCCGTCTCCTCCAGTAATCTCAGCCCTCCAGCCGAACCCCCTCCACCCACCCAGGTCATCGACAACGCCCCTGCCTTTTGGGGTGATATTTGGAGCATGTTAAGATGCTTAAAATACAGTGTAAAGACGTGACCCCATGTTATTAGCTGTCAATGCTAACTCTCCGTTCAAGGTGCCCTGTAAGGGGTGGACCAAAAGCAGGGACGGACTGGCCATTGGGCAAATGCCACTGTGGCCACCTAGTGATGCAGTCGCTCGTGGGCCAACTGACCAATCACAGAGTGGCCCCAAGCTCTCTTTTACCAGCCGTTTCAAGAATCAATAACGGCAATCCAAATTTCTACCAATTCTTTTCACTACAGATTTATTTAAGTTAAGCTGTATTTATAGGCCACATACGTGTGTCTATATCACAGTCATGGTTACCTTCTACAGTCGCAAACTTTTATATCACTTTGCATTCTTTTGTAGCGAAATGTCTTATTCAGATATTCAAAAACGTGCATGGTTGGAAATAAAACAAATCTACCTGCATTTTTTTTATTTGAATAATTGTTTGCAAAAGTTAAAATGAAGCAATGCCTTCTGGGAATTTCAAGACTGAATCGAGTAGACCGTCTGAGTGTGGTTGTTGGAGGTTGGAGGTTGGAAGTTGACTGAGTTTAAGCCAGCAAAAAAATGAATCGAGGCATCAAGCGACACAAAGGGAGAGTGGAGAAAAAGAGAAATCTCAGAGAGCATATAGATAGATATGGATGACTGCGTGACGGTAAGACACGTTTTTATTATGGAGCGGCTGGCTCTGATGATTTATTGATGTGTTTTATGTATCGTCGTGTAGTTGTTAATAGCCTGGGAATTTACGTTTACTATCACCGGGGCTATCAAAAGTGCCTGTTCTTTACGTGCGTCAAAATTTGCGCGTGCGCGCACCCCCCCTCCGTGGGCCGCTGTTGGGTGAAAATGCCAAGGCTGTTTTTTGTTCCCAGTCCGTCACTGACCAAAAGTGTTCGCGTTTTCGGTACTGGCAAGTCAAGGGTAGCTTGAGCGATAAAGCTGCATGTTGAAATCGACCGAAGTTCTCCTTTAATGCCAGAGGAGATAAAACTTCCTATTATTTTGTCAAAGGATCAGGGGCGATTCTAGGATCTGACGTTTGGGGGGGCTCAGCCCCCAGGAAGCAGCTGACAGATTTTTCATAAAAGCATGACGTGACGTGCAATTCTGATGTCCAAAGCACATTTATGGAGTAAAAGAGAGTTATTAGACACAATGTTCACAAAATGTCATACTAGATAACTGTCCGGACCTTATGATGAAATGCAAAAAAGCTACAAAATACTTGAAAATAAAATAAATGTAAATATCTCTTCCCCAGGCATTATTGTATGATATGCATTGAGTGTTGCCTATATATATATGATATCTGAAATGTTACAAAAAATATGACATCCATGTTGTCCTTTGGAGCAGCTTGTCCCAAAACTGGTATGTCAGCCAATGTCATCCAGGATAACAAGCAATCTGGAGCAAATTTATGGGGCAATATGGGGCACACATGATAAGACAGGAAGTTAGGCCATCAGGAAGACCCAAAAGGACCCCAAACAATGGTGAAAGGTTAAAAAGTCTCTCTTAAAATGTGCTTTGTTTACTCTTTTCAGTCACTGGTACACTATGTAGTAAAATCCTGTGTCATATGGGATAGCGCTAAAAAACATATTCTGAAAATTCATTAACGTTATCATTATCGTTATCCAGTATGACACTTTTGACTGGTGTCAAATAAAATACATTTTTTGAAGATGAGATTTTAAAAATGAGCAAATAACATCCTCAAAAAAGGTAAAAACTACATTGATCTGCAGGTTTAACCTATTTATATTTTTGGTCAACTTGAAACCTTATTCGTCACTGATTATCCAACCATGATCTATGTACAAGTTCCACTGACATACAATCCCCCCACTAAATCAGCCATTTCACCAGATGAGAGTCTAATATCTTCCTAAACCTGTGATGTATAACATTAATGATTATGGATGAACAATGATCAACTTTTCTCCAAAAAATAGAAGATGTAAACTGAGGAGAAGGCTCAACTGACCACAGCTGTCTGTCTGTAATATTGTGCTCCGATACGGTTTTGCAGTGCTGCAGTTATACGTGTGTTACGAAAACAACACAAAGTGTTACCGACTGAAGGATTACTACAAGAACTTGTGTTTGTCTCTTTTTTGAGATTTGTGTGCTGGTGTCAACACAGCGTGTTTTATTTTGAAAAGTAACCGGATGTTATATTGTTGTTTCTGTGCGTGTTCCTGTCTGTTCAGTGCTAAATTCCGCTGAATTGCTGCGTCCTGCTCCGTCTGCCGAAATAAAAAGTCCTGCGTATCTGCTCCGGACTGCTGGAGCAGATATGCGGCGCAGCGGACCTGGTGGAAGTTAAGACATTATCTAAAGTGAAAAACCAGCTCAGCTCCGCCACGCAGCGGACACGTATCAGGTTGAATCATGGAGTTCGTTTCGCCAAATTGTTCGCTGAAAGTGAAACCTTCTCCTTCTGCGCTCAGAACAACTTTCGGACTCTACCCCTCCACACATTAGCCACTTACAGTGCCAGTCCCTGGGCATTTCACACACATTGGCCTGCCAGCTGTTATTCTAACAGATTCACTAGGTCGCAGTCTGAATGCCCGGATTTTATGATTTGTGGACTAAAGCATAGGATGGGCTAAGGCAAGTTTTGGATGGGCTTGAGCCCACCCAAAACAGGGCTAGCCTCGCCACTGCAAAGGATCAACACATAGCTACACTTATTCTGCATCATATTGGACAAGTTGGACATGCTGGACGTAATCATATGCTATCTGATCTTCTATTGGATCACCAGTGCAAACTCAGCCTGCAGAAATATTATTGCTGACTGTGTTATCTGCTGTCGCCTTCAAGGAAAGGTTGGACAACAAAAAATAGCTGACCTACCAGTGGAAGAATTTTGACAGACTTGCCACCATTTACAAATGTTGGAATGGATTACTTCGGTCCAATCGAGGTTAAGAGAGGTCGCAGCTTGGTCAAAAGATATGGAGTGATTTTTACATGCATTGAGCAGTGCATCTTGAGGTTGCCTATTCACTAGATACAGACTCATGCATAAATGCTATTTGGCATTTTGTGTGTCGATGAGGTCAAGTTTCAAACCTCAGATCTGACAATGGAACAAATTTTACTGGAGCAGAAGGATAGCTGAGAGAAGCGTTAAGATGACTGAATGAAAACAAAGTACAGAGTGATTTGGGACCAAGGTACGTTTTAACCGTTTGTTTTTGTTGGTATAAATGACACATTGAGAAACCAGAAACAGGTCGTATTGTCGTTTTTCTAATCTTGGGCAAACAACAGAAATCACCAATTCGGCTCGATTTCTTGTTTTTTTGTTTGTACTGACAAAACAAATTTACCACTCAATATTACGTTTCCATTGGTGGGCGTTGCTTCGGCACCCCATTGCCTCTGATTGGCTAGAGTGCTCTATCAGTTATATTTGTGCTTTGCTCTTCAAAATAAAGGTTCTTGCGTACGTCTCGGACTTTAGACAGCGCAATATTAACACAAATATGTTACGACAGACAGACGAGACTAAGTTATGATCACAGACCACACTGACGGTCTTTAGCTTCATTGTTATGCTCTTACTGAGCGGTGCCGCACATGATTTTGTTTTATGACCTTCAATGACAATAAAAATGTTTTTCATATCAAATGAACAACCTTTCATCCATTTTTGAAATGTTCTGTTGGTGCATGGGTTATAAAGTAATGCAAGAGAAAACAATAGCCTCAATAAATAAATAAGTAAATAAGATAAAGTAATGCAAGGCAAGGCAAGTTTATTTGTATAGCATAATTTAGACACAAGGCAACATAAGTGCTTTACAGGTGCAAACAAACTACATTAAAAGACATAAAAATTTCATTTAAAAGACATTAAAAATTGCATTGAAAAGACATACCTCGGATCAAACCACACAGCTTAAATGCAACAGCATATTGTATTGACTGTTAATGTGCAGCTGCAGACTAAAACGCACCATGTCTGTTTTGAAAATTAAAGTACTATAGGACGTTTTCTGAAGGACGCACTGTGAACAGTGACGTCTATATATATGATATAAATTTATTTTATTTTTCTTTGAAAAAGGCATGAAATATGTCTTGACATGCCAAGCCAACGCTGCCTCTGATTGGCTTGCCCTGGCAGCACTCAAATACTTCATAGAGTGGGTGGGTCTTTGTGCCAAGGAAGGCAGTGCTCATATGGCACAAGCATGTCATGGACAACCCTCCGATACCCCGAATACTGCAGCCTAACCACGGCCATATTTGAGCATGTACATACAGACACGACCTACGTGTTCACATGTGAGCCCTGCAAGCCAAAACAACAATAATTTTGACTTTTTTTCGACTTTTTCTCTCGAGTTGAGAGGCATATTTCTTCTGGCATGTGAATTTTTTGTAGGCGATTATGTTTTGTTTCACACACACCATATGTTGATTTATGTCACACTGAGTTAAATGAGTATAATGAGTATAAGTAGTTGCTAAAGCTACTTTTTCTAGCAGTAGTTTTACTGCTGTGAAATGTGGTGAAAAAGAAAAGAATATTTTTGTACATACAATTATATTTTGGCTCCTTTTAATTATTTAAGTTTGTAATTGTTAAGTGCACACCAAAACAATTGTGGGGCCGGTGTGTAGGAGCCATTTGTGTGTGTGTGTGTGTGTTTGTTTTGACCACTGGGTGGAGTTTGGTTGGTGTCACTGATTGCAGATGGGCACCAGGTTAGGGTTATATAGGTGTATATACAGATCATTTTAGGTTCGTTTTGGGTAGTAGGTAAAGGGAGCACACAATTTCTACCATTAAGAGAGAGAGAGAGAGAGAGAGAGAGAGAGAGAGAGAGAGAGAGAGAGAGAGCGAGAGAGAGAGATTTTAAATAGTAATTTTATTAAATCTATTTTAAAAATCAGTTGACATTATTTGATTAAAACTAAATAAATAATAAAACACAAACAGATCAGATCAGCTGATCTGAAAATATGAGTTGATGTTCTTGAACACCACACAGAATGAGTCCATATCAATCTGAATCGATCCAAGTCCTGCATTTCTTTATAATATTCAAAACTAGGGATGCACCGATAGTGAAATTCTGGGCCGATACCGATACCGATGTTTAACATAACCACTTGGCCGATGGCCGATGCCGATATTCTTTCTTTTTGTTATTTATTCCTTTTTTTTGTGCCACAGAAACATACAAGTCTTTCAGCTCTTCATAACACTATCCTTGAATGAGCACAAATCCAATGAGACCAATTTATGAAACAAAAACAACCTTTAATGTCACTTTCTGGTTGACTTTTAAGACAACCTTAGTTCACATAACAAGATTTCGGGGAGACAGACCTTGGCAAAGTGACGTCGACTCGGCGGCGTGTAGCGTGGCTCCATAAACTTTATCAGACTCTGAAACCCCACGTCCTCCACTACAGAGAAAGGCTGGTCATCTAAAGCAATGAACTCCATCACCTTGTTTGTTATTTGTTTTGCTTTGGCGCTGTCTGGAGGCAGCTGTTTGGCTTTCCTTAAATGCTGTGTCAATTGAAGTCTGAGCGGCCGTCCAGACGTGCGAAAACAGTCTTTTTTATCTCCGTCTTCCTCGTCATCGTTTTAAGAATATTTGCGTCCACACGGACCCACTGAAAATGAGCGAAAACGCTGTAGTTCATATTCCAGGCCTCTAGGTGGCACTTGACATTTACAAGACACGGAGAAGAAGACACGGAGCATGCACAGTAAACTTGCGCACTGTAAACAAACAGACAGTAGACGGAGAAACCCAACACAACAAGAAGAAGAAGATGAAAATGGCGAGTGCAAGGAAACCGGAATCGTTTGTGTGAACCGTTAATGAGGTTGAACTACTGCTGAGACTCACACTCAACTACAAGTTAACAGGTAAGTTGCGGGAAAGGCTCGATATCTTCTGCGGCACGAACACGAGCATGCAGTCCGCCATTGTTGTTGTTATGCGACGTTGCGAGATGTGGCGATGGCGTCATTGTTTTGGAAAGTATGCGGATTCGCTGTCCACATGAAAACGGGAGGGCTGCGTTTCCGGATTTCTCCCCCCAAAAAAAAGAGGGAAAAAAGAGTTTCTCCATGAGCACAGCGTTCATGCCGCAAATCAAGATATAATCATCGGCCACGGCCATCGGCGAATGTCATTTTTATTTGCCGATGGCCGATGGCAGTTAACGAGGCAAACATCGGCCGATACTGATGTTCAGCCGATGCATCGGTGCATCCAAAACCAATCATGACTCTGGCTTTGACCATCTTGCTGAACAACATCACAACATCAGTGAAAACAACATCAGTGTCCACACCGTCCTCTACCTTCCTCTTCTTGCTCACATACACAGCCATCTTTGACTGTCCCAGAATGAAGTTCAATAGCTGACACTTGTGTTTAGCAGCCTTTCTGTATCTGAAGCCCAGGATGAACGTTTGCAGAGAGAAGACCTCTCCTGCCTTCCTGAACAATCTGTCCAGCAGAGAGAAAAGAGGGTTGAGACGCCACTCAGAGAAACAGTGGAACACTGTCTCTACGGCACCACAGAAGGGACATTTGTCTGAGACAGCAGGGTTCAGGATGGAGATGATGAAGAAGGCATTTACTGCTAAAATCCCATGGACCAATCTCCACTGCAGGTCAGCCACTCTCTTTGTGAGCGGAGGTTTGTAGAGACTCCTCCACTCAGGCTGGACTTCCTCATCTGAGCCCAGGTGAACTCTCCAGTGCAAGCTGTCTGTTCAGACACTCCACCATCAGAGCAGACAGAGCTTTACCTTTGGCCTCCTGCAGGTTCACCTCACACCATCTGACTGAACTCTGACTGTCTGTCCAACAGGGACGGACATTGATTGAGGGGAAAAGGTCGTCAGGGCAGGGGACAGTCATGCCACTGCTATAGTCTGTCAGCAGGAGGCACTCATGTCCCGTCAGACAGCTCCTCCAGTGGTCCAGCAGCCTGCCCACGATCCTCTCTGACCTTCCCCCCAGACCAGCCGCCAGACCCGCTGTGCTTTGTAGATCAGGTCCAGTAAAGGTGATCACATCTCCAAGAGTTAAAATCCCTGCTCTGCTGAAAGCCTCTGTGACTGCTGCTCCCGCCCAGCAGGGGGCGCTCAGGCGTCCTCCGTGGTCCAGCGGCCCCTGCAGCAGCCAGAACAGAGAGTCCATGTTGAGCTCTCCGTTTCAGCAGCAGCCTCCACACAGTAAAGATTCCTCAATAAAAACCAGGCAGGGTGTGAAACCTCACAGAGTCCTTTAGTCCCAGACCACCGACACGCTGCAGGACCAGCTGAGCCAACAGTAACCTTTGGATGAACTGGAGCCTGAAAGCAGCGCCCCTGCTGGCCAGGTGCACCATTCCCTGTCCTCCCTCCTCCTTAGGAAGGAACAGAAGAGCCTGTGGAAGACAGTGCAGTCTGTCCCAGAAGACGTCCACCAGAACCGCCTGGATCTCTGAGAGCAGATTCGAGGAGGGGTCGACACAAGCCAGCCGGTGCCATAAAGAGGAGGCACCAGACTATTAATAATTAGTGTCCGTCCTATGAATGACACGCTCGGCAAGAGCCACCTCCACCTCTTCAGTCTGCCCTGTATGGACTCCAGAACCCCGTCCCAGTTCTTCTTTAATAACAGTTCATCCCCTAAAAACAGTCCCAGATACTTTCTTCCAACACAACCCTCCCGGTAAAACTGTAGGAGAATCCACTGGTGATTAATAATACACTCGTAAATGGGGCACCACCTTCGTTGTTTAACTATTTGAATAATCCGGAGGAAATTACTCAAATCCAACTGTACAAGTTTGGCTTGAACAGTTCACATCAATTTCAAATCAATTTAATAAATTTCAAAATCTATATTCAATCTTGTATTCTGAAACAGTGATTTCTTAACACAGATCCATCTGTTCTTCACATTAGAACTGACTTGCACAAACAACGACAAACGATTATATATGTTTATTAACTAACTGATTCAGGGTAAAATAAATGAACTGACAATTTAGACGAACAACAACAGATAACAGAAAATGTATAGACTGTATTGAGTAAAGTAATAAGAGTATGTGATCGTAGGCGGATGGTGAAATTATTGGTCGGCTTTAATATATTAAGTATTACGGGAATAAATTTTAATACTAACGAGACCCTATTCTCAATTCTCTTAAATTCCTAAGGTAGTAGTCAGAACTTAGACAGAAACTCATTCTCACGTGTGTGGGTCCAGCTGTTTGGAGAGATTCAGCCTGCTTTGTCTGGAAATCAGGAGGTCCTGAATTTTGGTTTTCTCGAGTGTTCTGAGTTCGACTGCGGGCTTGCCGTGTCGGTCCGGTGGCCAGAGGGAAGTCTGGTACTCTGTTGAGGAACTCTCGGTCCAAAGGCCCAGCGGGATGTCCGCTTGAGTGCGCTGGGGGCAGAGCCCGGCCCGAACCCGCGCGTCTGATTGGGTTTGAACGGGTCCGACCCGTTGAGAACTCTACATGTAATAGAGCTAACGTTACCTCCATCGCCTCACAGTCCCTGTATTATCCTAACGTTACTACCTGCTTACCGATTGTACACTTTCACTGTCAGTCAGCCTGCATCTCTGGCTGCTCCTCTCCCTGCCTGCTGCTGCTGGATCATTGCTGTCACAGAGGAGGTGGAGGCTACAGCAGCTCTCCAGCGAACATGTCTGTGATCCAAGCACATTTTGCAGCACCTACAGTGAGATTCTTCTCTTAGCATGCAACTTCTCCGCACCCAATTTCTTTCTCTTTGGTTGCTCCATGTTGCCACTCCTCAAGCTCAAGACTGTGAAACTAGCAGTAGTTACAGCTGACAGCGCAGGGAAGCGGTGAGGCCGCTTTAGTACTATATCCTGAATGTCCAAACTATTCCACAAAGGGCCGTGTGACTGCAGGTTTTTGTTCCAACCAGCCTAGAGCACACAGTTTGACCAATCAACTTTCTGAAGACTGAGATCAGTTGATTGAATGACTCAGGTCTGGTGTGCTGCTGCTTGGTTAAAAAGAAAACCTGCAGCCACGTCAGCCCTTTGTGGAATAGTTTGGACATGGCTGTTTTATACTGTCCTTTATATCATGATCACAACAAATATTGTTTAAAAAAGTTTATGATCTTGATTAAGATCTAATAGGAACTGAGGATGGTGCTCTAATTGAATACCTCTTTGATTATATTTTTGCATTATCTAATATGTCTCCAGAACATGGGAAGGAGGAGGTCAGTAATATAAAACAGATTAATTTCTCTCTATTGGACCAAAGATGTTTGATTTATGAACTGGATTAAATATAGAGTTTAAAACATGTAGTTTTTTGCTTGCTTTGTTAAATGTATTCATGTATGTAAATGTATTCACGTTTTGTTTGCTTCATTATGATTTGATTTGAGGGATACAACACAAAAATAGAATATTCATTCATTTATTTAGCATATACATGTATCACTTATGGTCCTGCATATAATAACTGTGTGTGAATGTAAATGTATTAAATAACTTAGCGGCTATTCATTAACTGCTGGTTGGAAAATAGCAGAATATTATTATTATTAAATCATGTTGGAGTAATTATTAATAAAGTATAATTGGGGTGTAAATCCAAGAAAATTTAAAATATATTGCTTGTAATTAGCATCTACTTGGACATTTCCAGACCTGTAAAATTAAGTGTTACCTTTTCATATTTCATATTTAGCTCTTTGCCCTCTCTGGATCCTTGTTATAAAAGATAGAGAATTCAAAGTCACATGAAAAAATCTGGCTGTCTTTCTCTCAGCTGCCCTTCATTTGCTCCATCATCCCCTTTTTTATAACCCTTTTTTTTCCAAATTTAATTTCATCTCCATCTCTTTTGCTCTCCATTTGCCTTCCTGACCCAACCTAGCCCAAACTCTTGCCTCCCTTTTCTTCTCAACCTCTGTCCCTGTGTTTCCCACATCTTCTGCATCTCATCCCATCTCCTGCCCCATCTCTTTTTCTCTCCTCCTCCTCCTTTGGTCTCCCTAATATTAAATAAATAATGGAAAGGGTGCATGTTCAGTCAGACTTCATGAATTAACCACCAGATGGGAAGGAGTACTGAGGGAAGGAGTCTGAGGAGTAGGTAAAAAGAGAGAGAGTGTGACATAGATGGATGAGAGGTTGAAGGGGTGAGGAAAGGGGAATGTAGGGGGTGAAAGGGTTAGATATTGAGACATGCATCCTGCTCTCACTTGCTCAAGCACACCAGTCAGTGAACAGCATGATGTTATATACTCTGATACAGTGGATGGTGGTGTGGTTTTCAGTCCGCCGGTAAAACCCAACGAAGGAGAGGAAGAGGACTATTTATCACAGTTGGCTTGACCATAACTTGAATGAATGAATAGTTTCATTTTGCTTACAATATACAATACTTAAATTCAGAGGCGGGGCAAGGGTCCTTTGGGGCTCCAAGCAAGAAATTTGTGGGGCCCCCACCCCATCCCTGCACACTGAAAAAATTCGTTTTTTGCACACAATTTCTGGGACATTTGATATGTATACTGAAAATAATACTTTAGAAGAGATTAGGGGTTCTCAAAGTGAATTTCAGGGAGGAACAGAAATTCTTAAAACCCTACGCCTATCAATAATTGTTGTTGTAAATTAACTGACACCAACACAATATAAAATATGAACTTTTTTTATTACAAAAAATACAAATCTGAATGTTGTTAACAATAAAATAAATAGAAAAATAAAATTGCAACAATGTAGACACAGTTGGACTTGATCTCTGATCATCGGTTGGATGTTCCTGCGCAGGAGGTTGGGAAACCACTGTGCTGAGGTGGATGTTGATGGAACTAAACTCAAAAAACAACAACAGGGCATATGAGAATCTCTAAGGGCAGGCATATGATTATGTATGTGCACAGCATTTTCTACTACTACAACTTAATACTACTGCCATGAAGAATATTAAGGCATAACATTATCAATTAATGTGGAATAATGAACTTACAGTTGTCATCATCGGGGATGGGTGGGGGAACATCATCCTTCCCTGGATGTGTTGGTTTTAAAAAAGACAGTAATGATCCTGAGGAGAGATGAGAGGGAAACATATTGTTAAGTTCAACATGTATTATGCACTTGATGTACTCTTGTGGTGGGTGCACATATCATATGTACTGCCCAACACATATTTCTCCCTTTCTGGCACTATTAAGTTCATCTCATCATTATGCAAAGCTTATCATAGAAGGTGTACTTTAGTATTACATACTATTAGGCTGTTGTTGTTGTTGTTGTTGTTGTTGTTGTTGTTGTAGTTAGACTGTCTGCCTCACTAAACTTTCTGTTGTTTTCTGCTGGTTGAGACTGGAGAGTGACGCACATCTCCTCCTGCTAGCTAGCTTCATGTAGCTGTGTCCTGTTACGCATGCGTCATAGCTTAGTTTTTAGCTTATTAGCCGCTATGGAGTCCGTGACAACACAACACAGTCAGTCAGAAAAACATAACAATGCACTTACCACTGTCTTTCTTTCTTTTTTCCTCCCTTTCCTTCCTCTGTTTTTTCTTTTCTGCCCCGCTGGGATAACTCCTCTTCATCTTTTCACAAGTGCGGAGCTCGATGGCCGCTAAACAAACAAACAAACCTCGCGGTTCGCGCTGATTGACACAGACAGCGCTGAAGGCAGAAGTGCCGTGGGGGCCCCCAAGGGGGTTTGCTACGTCGCTTTTTCATAGTAAATGCCCGTTGTTGTCGTTGCCGTGCAGTACATTTATTAGCACTTGGGGCACCCGGTCACTTGGGAGGATGCCCAAGTGGGGGCCCCCTGGAAGCCGGGGCCCCAGGCAATTGCCTGGTTTGCCTGTCGGCAAGCCCCGCCCATGCTTAAATTATGTGCAATCAACTGACAAAATATTACCATACACGCTTCCACTAAACATTTTCTCACAACAAAATTTTAAACAAACTCTGTAACCGTAAAAGGAATAGGCTGAAGCCAAGGCTTATTTTTGCCTATCCTGTACAATCCATAAAATAACCCAGAATATCAGTAATACAAAGAAGAATAAACATATCAAAATTTACTCTAAATTCTTATTCTTAATCATTTCACATTTCAGTCATTTTACATTGTAATCCTTAATCATTTTACCTTTCAAAGTTTTTTTGAAAAAGACATTTCTTGTTCAACAATTTCCCTGCTTTGTAATAGATTTAGATTTAGATAATTTCTTTTAAATATATTCCATATGTGGCTTCCAACTGAATTTATGATCTAAAATTACTCCCAAGAATTTAGTTTCATATACTCTTTCAATTTTTACTCCATTTAGGAATAATTTAATTTCACAATTAGCCCTAACTCCAAACATTTTGTTTTATTTTCATATTAATGATAACTTACCATTCTTTTAACATGATCAACTCCTTTTCTGTCTGGTTCTGAACAAAATAAATGTATATCATCCGCAAATGTAATGAATGTCAATTTATTAAATACTGTACAAATATCATTCAATCAAAGCTTTATTGTCATTTTGTTGCACCAACAAAGCAGCACAACAAAAATGAGATTACGTTTCTCCAGGATCAATAACAGAAGATAATAAATAACACACAATATATAAATATAATGAGAGCTCCAGATCAGCAGTCATCAATCTAACAGCTTGTGGAAGGAAGCTGTTGATAAGTCTGTTACTTTGACCTTTGTGACTCCGGAACAGTTTTCCTGATGGCAGCAGTTCAAAGAATGTGTGTGTAACGCAGGAGTTTGTTATGGCTATGTGTGTTTGTGTGTGTGTATTAAAAAAGTTAAAATGATGTAGGCTATTAAAAAAAAGGTGCTTAGTTAAAATTGATTAAATTCAAAATCAGGCGAGAGAGCAGTTGTTAAAACCAAGAAACCACAATATGTCAAACAGGATGCACACTGATATTTATTCGCTGAATAAAATCAGGTTAAAACCACAGGTGAAAGTCCATAAAAAACGTTAAGACGTGGGAGCTAGTAAAAGGGGCGCTGAAAAGCTAAAATGAAAGAGCTAAAACCTAAGGGGGGATAAAAGTCCAATAAAACAGTTCAAAGTCTTATCTGCGGGCGGAAGGCGGCAGTACACGTACAGCCCGCAGGCAGGGTTGGCTCTGTCGCCGGGGGGCGCCAACATGTTCTCAGTTCGATCCGTAATCTTCAGGCCAGCGCCCACCGTCCCGGCGTCCTCGGTGCCACGCCATCCGCCGTCCTTGGCATTCCCGGCGTCCTCGGTGCCACTGCACCCGCCGTCACCGGCATCCCTGGCGGTCATCATTCCAGGCCCCTGCCTCTTGGCGTTCTGGTGCCGTTGGTGTTACGGCGCTGACATCCCCGGTGCCTGCCGTTCTGGTGCTGCCATTCGCCCTCACGCCCTGTTGTCACGCCGCCTCTGCGTTCATTTCTTCTCTTTCGTTTTCCCCTTTCCTCCTTCTTTAGGTCCTTTTTAAAGGCTCGCCAATCTCTCTCAGTTGTAGTGATTAGATTGAGGGGTGTCACAATCAGGATAAGATTTTCAAAATAAAAGCACAACACAATCCTAGTATACACTTCATGCAATAAAAACAAAATAAAATCACACACTAAAAATCAGAATGTACAAGTTAAAAACACTGGGAGTTAAAAATACACACAATAAAATTACCTTACCCATGTGACATGTGGAGAGGGTGGGAGGCGTCCCTGAAGATGTTCAGTGCCCTGCTCCTGCAACGGCTTTGGAAGAGTTCTTGGACAGAGGGGAGGAAAACTCCGATGACCCTCTCAGCTCCTCTCACTATTCTCTTCAGGTCTTTTTTGTTCGACGTACTGCAGCTGGAGTTCCATGTCAAGATAAAATATGCCAGAACGCTCTCCACCACACCACTGTAGAAAGTCCTGAGGATGCTGGTGGGGAGAGAGGCTTGTTTCAGCTTCCTCAGGAAATACAGTCTCTGCTGGGCCCGTTTCGTGATCCCTGAGGTGTTTCTATTCCATCTTAGGTCCTGTGAGATCTGCACTCCGAGGAACTTGATGTTCTCAATTCTCTCCACTGTGCGGACACTGATGCTGAGAGGAGCGTGCTCAGGTTGTGACCTCCGGAAGTCGATGATCATCTCCTTTGTTTTGAGCACCAGATTATTTTCTCTGCAAATAAGTCTAAATAACTTAAGTCCCAATACCGAACCCTGTGGAACACCGCAAGTTACTTTTCTAAAATGTGACACAATGTTATTCATTTTTACATACTGAAACCTATTAATTAAATAACTTTTTATCCAATTTAGTGTAACACCTCTTATGCCATAACGAAAGGATAAAAGGATTTATTACATATATAAGTAAATGGTTTGAGGACACAATCCATTACTTCCTTTTTAAGTGACATATCAACAGTATTATCACCTGTGGAGTTTTTACTCTTAAACTTTCGGACCACTTTTATTACATCACTCTCACAAACTCTGCCAAGGAACATTGAGTTGTTACTGTTGAATGCAAAATCATAATTATGGTCTACATTACTAATTTCCCTTGCTAAATTTGACCCTACATAGACAAAAAAATCATTAAACTCAATTTTCTCTGCATTTTCAATAATTGAACTGTCATTATTTACAAAATATGTTGGAAAATCATTTTTACTAAGTTTTTTTTATAATAACATTGAGCACTCTCCAGGTACCGTTAATGTCATTTTAGTGTTTTTGCAGTAAATGATCATAATAGTCTTTTTGTGCAGCCTGATAATAGATGTCAATTTGTTTTTATATGTTTTGTACTTGTCCTCCTTTTCCTTTGTTCTGTATGTGATAAATTCCCTATAGAGCCTATTTTTGTTTTTACAAGCTTTTTCCAACCCTTCTGTAAACCATGGTTTTCCCTCCTTTTTTGGATTTTGTCTATATTCTTTCAATGGACAATGACGATCATCAGATAACAAAAATGTATCTAAAAATGCATCATATTATTAATAAGCATTGTATGACAGACTATATAGAGGTCTTAGGTGGCAGCAATCACTTCAGGGTGTCGGGTCAGGACACTCTTGTAATGCTCAGGTGAGTGAATTAATAAGAGGCAGAGTCCTTGAATACAGTTAAAACTGTTTATCTGCTTTTGAGAGTGTGTGTGTGTGTGTGGTTTCTGCAATACAAGCACAACAATACAGACTGATTAGAAAAGAAAGTACAACTTAAATATAAAAATACACTGGGCTAGATATATATCTTTAACAAGATAACAACTGAAATACAGCTCCAGATTAATTGTGAAAATAAAAGTCAGCAGTAATCAATTAAACTGAATGAGCCTTAATCTATGGACTGAGATGCCACATAAATGGACATATGCTGTCAATAATCGATAAGCATTCAGTATGCAATGTATAAACAACAGAAATTAGCAATGTAGCAACATAAACCTCTGAGGCGATTGCTAGTTAGCGGCTAGCTCCATGTGACGCATTAGCTGCTAATTGTTCATCACATTATACAACCCAACAGGGGCGCCGCCAGGGATTTTGGGCCCCATGAAAAAAAATCTAGTTGGGCCCTTGTATAGGTTGCTCATGTCTCAAAGGGCCCCCTGTCAGTGCAGGGCCCTTGGAATCGTCCTAACCTTTCCCCCCCTGGTGGCGCCCCTGCAACCCAAAGCAAAACTACTGGTCTGTGTCTATGCACCAATATGCACGTCTGTGATACGTTCAAGGACCCGGAGACTGTGGGAATTTTCATGTGCTGCATAAGCTTTTGTACAAGCATCGTCTACATAAACTTCCTGCCAGTCATGATTCATAAGGTCTACCTTGAGTGCCTTAATTGCCTCTAGTGATTTTATTCTAACTAAAGGGGGGTACACACATAACGATAATCGGGCTGATTTTGCTCTGATTTTACCCCTTCCTGACCACGGAAGATTATCTTCTGTCTTATAAGATTATCCTATACGATTATCCTGTGGTCTGTGGTGTGTTAAGAGTTATTTTCTCCCAATAATTTGCTCGGAAATGGGTCGCGGCCGACAATCGTAAATATTAAACTTGTTCAATACTTACGACGAAAAATCTTCGTGTGTGGGGAAAGCTGACGATTCCTGAGTCATTACTCCATGAAATGTGACGTGAAACGCAACGTAGCCAACCAGCTGACTGTGGAACACGGAAGCGGACGATGCGAAAGAAGAAGAAAAAGAAGTAGAACAAGTGGGAAAAATAAAGTATAAATCTACTAACCACTAGCTCGCTCAGTAGACTATAAAGTCCTTGTTCCCGCTGTCTCCAGGATTGTTTCCACTCTCTTCTCTTTTTTTTTTTTTTTTCCGGATTTTTCGGACAGCAATAGTCCGAGGACCACCATCATTCCCTCTTCTATGTCTTCCATGTCTTTCATGTTTTAAAACATTTATTTACTCTTTTTTTATAGTCTATGCTCTTTTCTGTTTATGAAGAGCCCGGTGACGCTGGGGTTGTTGCCATTGGTTACTGTAGATCACCTTTGATCACGCGATAATTCTGGCTCGGAGGACTAGATTCTAGATCAGCCGTGAGACAGATAATCTTTATGTGTGTGGTGTCCTGTGCTGAGAATATCAGGGCACACCACACACAGTACGATCAAAGCTGATTTTTTAAATCTTCATGTTTTGGGGCTCTACAGATAAAAAATCTCTTAAAATTTATAAAATCCTTATGTGTGTACCCCCTTAAGTAACTAGTCTGTGTATTTGTTCCTGCTTTTAACTTTTTGTTCATTTCTAACACAACAAAAACAGGTCACTTACATCAGTCATTAATAATCCACTAACTATATTCACATCAGTTACATTTGTAAAAATATTATCAATCAATGTTGCAGCATCTTTGGGTTTTCTGCTAGGTTTTACAATTAACGGATGTAAACTCAAACTAAACATAATATTAACAAACTCTTCAGTTTTCATATGATCATTAGATTTCAGCAAGTCAAAGTTGAAGTCACCACAAACCAAAATAGCCTTATCATTATGTTTTCCATATATCTCAGAAATCTTCTCATTAAATTGATCAATACAACTGCTTGGTTGAAAAGAATACCTGCAGTCACATTGGACCTTTGTGGAATAGTTTGGACATGGCTGCTCTAATCCATCAGGTAGATCTTTTTCATCGCTCAACCAAGTCTCTGAAATTGCTATTATACTAAACTTTTGTTGAAGCTGTTGATTTGGAGAAGTTACGGTAGAGACTCCTAATATTAAAATGAATCACTGAAAACCCCTCCATCTTCATACTGGAATTAAACTCATCTTCAGAATAATATTCACAGTTCATGTCAATGTTCTGGTAGAAGTGGATCTCTGGATCAGTGTAATTTTCCAACTCATAAAGCTTATGACCTTGAAAGTCAAAAGACTTAAAATCTGTGTATTCACACATTTTTACCATATTTTGTCACTCACAAGCAGTATTTTGCCATTCCCCACTATTCCACCTCTCTACCATGTGATTCATCATTTTCATTTGTATCGTTCCAGCTCTTTAATGTCTCTGACGGCTATCACTTTAGCCTGTTCTGGTGTGCCATTTAGCCCTATCATTCGTATCAACTTCCTCTGCAAAGAAGACGGCTGGCCTCATTGTCAAGATCAAGCCCCAACAAAGAGCACCAGGCCTTGAAGCCAGTTTTTTGTCATGGCCAAACCGTGTAACTACATCATTGTAGGAGATACACTACTTAATAAATGTAATTAATCACTGGCGATTAATATCACACTTGTAAATGGGGCACCACCTCCGTTGTTTTACCTATTTGAATAATCGGGAGGGAATTAATCTAATCCGAATGGACAAGTTTAGCTTGGAACAGCTCTAATCAATTTCAAATCAATGTATTCAATCTCATATTTGAAGCAGTGACTTCTTACACAGTTTCCATTGGTTCTCCACATTAAAATAAACCTGCACAGACAATGACACACGGTTAAATATCTTTATTTACGAAATAATTCAGGGTAAATAAATGAAATGACAATTTAAAAGAATAACAAAAGATAACAGAAAATGTCACGAATGTGCAGATGGTGAAATTACGGGTCGGATGGAAGCCTTTAAATATTACTTGAGTAATTTTAATACTAACAAGACCCTAACTGAATTTCTTGTGATCTCAAAAGATAGAAATCAGAACCTAAGACACCAACTCATGTCTCGTGTGTGAATCCAGCTGTATGCTAGATGTCTGGTACTTTGTTGACGAAAATCTTGATCCACTGCCCAGCGGGCCGGCACCGCTCGTGTCCGTTGGGGGCAGAGCTGGTCTCTGCTTGGAACAAAGTCTTTCTGCTGTTGGAAACCACTTGCAAGGCTTCTAAAGCAGCCCATCTTTATCAATGATGATAGTCTTCGTAAAGATTTCTTCTTCATTGCTTCGAGTGGTGGTTCTTAAGCTCTAACTCATAAACTAGTTCAACTTCTTGACTAAAATAACTGGAGGATGAAACGCTGACCTGGTGGATCTTCCATTGTTTCTTAATACAAGATAAATTAAATTAAATTCACTTCCCCTGAATCAGGCTGTGGTACTTAATGATGTATAAAAAAAATCTGAATCAAAACAGAACTTCGTTCTCTTAGTGCTTTAACAAAAGTGAAAGCACTTTAAAGAAGTGTTTCAATACCGCAAATTATAAAATTGAGTCAACACGATTAAATCAACACGTGATTGATTCTGCCAAGATAACTTGTCTTAGAGCGTGTCGCAAAAGTAAAAGTATAGGATGAAAATTTCAAAAGAGGAGAATGAAAAATTTATAGGAGAGAGGAGAGTTTGAAATAAGAGTTTGAAAGAAGAGGACGAGAGTAAGCATGTTTTTCAGTTTTATTATCCCAGCAGGCAGGTGAACCCAGAGGGGCGGGCTGAAAGCATTCACACCTTAGACCAGGGGTTCTTAACCTTTTCGGCCTTGAGGCCCAATTTTTTCATTGCAGAGTGGCCCGGGGCCCATTAAATATTAACACTGTAGATGCAATGCTGGGGAAGCTACTTTGCAAACATAGCTTGTAAAACTAAAAAATAACCTGAATGCAGACATATTCACTCTTTTACAGCAATGACACGAAAACAAGACATGTAGATGTAGTTCAGCTTAACTCAGCGTTAAATAAATCAACATATGGTGTATATGAAACAAAATATAATAGCCTGAAAAAATTCACATACAAATATGCCTCTCAACTCAAGTTTTATTTTTTAAAGAACAAAAGCTGACATTTTTGGTCAACATCACAGGGCCTTCAGAGGCAAGAACACTGAGGCACTGAGATAGATGCCAGGGCAGAATCGCTTGTTGACACGACACATGATCAGTCTCTCAAAGTTTTTATCAGACAGCCGGTTCCGTTCGGCACTAAAAACATCTTTACCAACACTAAAAAGCCGCTCACATGCTGCACTGGCTGGGACACCAGTGTTGAACTTCTTCAAAGAAAAATAAAATAAAATTTATATTATACAGTTTTATATATATATATATATATATATATATATATATATATATATATATATATACATATACATATATACATATATCATGTTATTGGCCAAAATTGTAGTTTGTAAATTGAGTAGTTAAACTACAAAAAATGACCCAAAAAATAGTTGAATTACTTGACGCAGCACAAAATATAAATGTAGTTTAACTACCAGCAAGTTACAGCAAATTGTAGTTAAGCTATGTAGTTCAACTACATGTACTTTAAGTCTCCCAAACACTGTGCATAAGTTTAATTGATTTCACTCTTGGTTTGATTTGTATTCGATAATAAACCAAATCCACTTACAGTTTAACATGGTAAAACCTTAAAAAAGTTAAATAATACATTTACACGATTAACCGTGATATCCACAAATATTTTTATTAAACTTTTGTTAATGTATTGTGGCGGGCTCGAGCCGAATAAACTCTCACAGGACAGATCTTTCATCTCAACACAGGTACCGCGCAACCAATGCAGAATCGTACTGTTACCACAACACTGCGCATCACATAAATTAGTAACGTTTCATGAACATCACCACCCGCCCTATCATACTTGGTCATGGTGGCACACTGCAAACTCAATGTCTATGCCAATTCAACATCAAACATCCTAAGAACACAACAGGACATAACAGCAACAGTCAGAACATGTACAGGAAGCAAACGGTACTCCTCCAGTTTCTTCATTAGAAAGCGTCAGACCACACTCCACACACTGGGCTCTCGGCTCTGCCTCGCTACCTCCGTTTACAAAGCCATACTTGATGAAGTCAGGATTATACTTGCGCAAAATTTTAGTCTTTTCGGGGGGGTCGACACCACATTTGTCTTAATTTCTTTGTTTTAAAAACTTCTCCATCACTTTTGCCACAGGTAAGCGGTAAGCTGAATGTCTTCTTCTGTCTTCTGTGAGCGTCTTAAACAACTTACTGACGCATTACCGCCACCATGTGGTCGGAAGCTGCATTGTAACTGAACGTCTCATGGATAACATAGCTTTTCTCTGGTGTCTTCAGTTGATAACCTATGCAGTCTCGTGGCCCTCTAGGTGGCGCTTGCGGCTAAGAATCTATGGTTAAGAATCACTGCCTTAGACGACATTATAAGTCTAAACTCATGAAACTTTAATTAAACTAAACTATTGTTTTAATGTTTCGAGATTGTGTTTCACCTTTCACAGAATTTCACCGTGGCTTAAGACTCAGAAAGAAATAAAACTTGATCAAACATAAAAACACACTTGAATATACAGTAGAACTGAGGACTTATACATATTTCTTCTAGTTCTAGCTTAATGCTTTTAAAAAAACAAATCTGAGACCTTTACTGGTAAATTCTAAGAACATATTATTCAAAGAGTTTTCCTGAAAGTCTGTTCCAATCATACCAGGACTCACCATCAAGAGGTGCTGTGGTTCCACCTCACACCAGACACATTAAACAAGGAAGTTTTATCTTAGCTCAACTTTATCCTAGAGAAATGTTGGAAACATCAGTTTGATGAACTTCTTCTACTGTTTCCTAATTTGTTAACATTAAGAAGATGAGATTCTGGTTTAATGGTTATTTTAAACAAGTTGGAAATCTGGATGAATACAGAAACCGTTATGGATTAGAATGTCACAGCTCTACAATAACAGTCATAAACAATGGGTTGACAAGGAAGGATGACAACACAAGATAAGGCCTCCAAAGTGATGGGTTTCGGGAGAGTGTATATGTTGACACAGACCAGCAGCCATCGTTACCTAATTAACAATTGCAAAGACGTTCAATTAACACATCTTTTTGTCTTCTTTGTTTTCAAGAAGAGTAGATTCCTTTGTGCTGAGAAAAAGGAGTGCATCCCTTTGGGGGGGGGGGGGGGGGGGAGAGGACAAATGGTGTTACAAAGTTGTGAATAACAAAAAGGGGTCACCGGTGAAGCATCCGGTGGGCCTCTTTCAGATGCAGAGACGATGAGCATGTGTTCCTACAATCATCATGTGATGCACTGGGGACTTTATCCCAAAAGCTAACATTGTGAAAGACGTGTCTGTAAAACGGTAATAAAAGTCTCACATGACTCGTCTTACTCTCAGAATTTGGGCAATTCAGTCCAATAGAATTTGGAGAGTCTAGAAGAGCTGCTCAATTACATTTTATCAGCATCCAAGTTAGCTCACCTCTAAACCGGAAGATGGCTGACTCAGTCTGGTGGAAGTCTTGCGTGCGCATGCTCTATGGCAACCCAGCCTGACAGCCATCACCACAATTAAAGTGTGATTCTGTTGGAAACACTGCACTCTATGCTTACATCATCTCAGCCTTCTTCTGGGCTCGAGGGGAAGTCAGAAGGTCACACACACAATCAGCTGTGTGTGTAGGTCTCTGTGTGCAAGTGTGTTTATATTGAAATGACAGTTGGGATGTTGATGTTATACCAGGCCTGCAACCTATGAGCTGAGTGCCCTTGAACTGATAAAAGCTCTGCAGCCTTCTGCCTCAGACCTATTGGAAACCACCAAACACTCCTAAACACTCTAAATGCCTTATTCATGGACAGTAGATTTAAGAGAGCATGTGTATGTGTGTGTTTTTGCGTGTCTGTGTGTGTGTGTGTGAGAGAGAGAGAGAGAGAGAGAGAGAGAGGGTAGTCTGCACAATTCATTGTCTATGTAAACAGGGAGATGGATGAGAAGACAGACAAAGCAAACATCAGTCAAAAGTCTATTCAGCCGTGTCAGGATGCACCCTTTATTACCGGTAACATTAATACAAACATTGACCGTTCAAGCCCCTGAAAACTTGGTTTCAAATCTCAAGTATCTCTGTTAAGCAAACTATATTAAATAATTAAAACTTACATACATGTTATTTCCCCGTACGGCCAGGGGATGAGTGGAGTAACATAGTAAATTATAGCTGCTGCGCAGCGATGGGTCGGGTCCGGGCTATTTTTGGCAAATATAGGCAATTCTGAGCAACAAACAGGAGAATAGGAAGTCAAGACAGTTGACAACAATGTTCATTTTGGACCACTTGAGGCTTGAACTCACAACTTCTGGAACCAAAGATGTCATCTATCGCTCTGAGCTAATTGGCAAGTGGCAATACAACAGCGGCTTCACAAATTGAGTAAGCCATTCACTGTTGTGCAGGCAGATTTGAAACCACTGTAAAAAATTCAGTTATCAAGACAAAAATCTGAAAATACACATATTGCAGCATGGAGATGTTGGTAATTTGTTTTTAAAAATGATTGATTTGCTCCATAAGTGAATAACTGATGTTTAAAATGCTGCTTGCATTGACTGCAATCATTCACATGAGAGCAGAATTCAAAATGTTCTCAAAAATTCAGTTTTTTAGGTAAAATTCTGAAACATCATCTACCATGACTCTAAAAAATGTTCAATTTTTCATTAACATTGAAGATTTATTTATCAATTTGCAGGTATATGTTTACAGTAGTGTTCACAGTCAAACATTTTCATGCACTGTAGGCAAAAATTGTGGGAGGAGATAGGTTTTTATTAGTTTTACAGTTTAAAAAAAAAACAGAGTGATGGACTTCATAATTTTTAACAGGTTTAAATGTACAAAAGTTTCTTTAGTATTGGGGCTACAGTTTGATGAAAGTGTGAAGTTCTAGCAGGTTGATTTGGTATGAATTTTCAATGTTTTGAACTTTAGTTGCTTGCTGTAGCGCCACCATCAGGACTATTGGCTTGGGTTTACAGCTGAGGTAATCTGGCATGAGACTGGGCCCTTATGCAAAATTTGGTTAGCTTTCACCCATGGTCCGGTCCAAGCAATTTGTTTTTATTTAATTTAGAGCAGTGTTTTTCAACCCTGTTCCTCGGGGAACACTGTCCTGCATGTTTTAGATGTTTCCTGCTCCAACACACCTGATTAAAATTATTGGCCAATCATCAAGCTCTGCAGAAGCCTGACGAGGAGGCATTCATTTGAATCAGGTGTGTTGGAGCAGGAAACATCTGAAACATGCAGGGCAGTGTTCCCCGAGGAGCAGGGTTGAAAAACACTGATTTAGAGGCTTGCTGTGATGCCACCATCAGGACTTGTCTTGTGTTTCATGTTGAGGACATTTGACATTTTGATCTGTCATCATCATCATCATCCTTGCTGGGTCTTGAACCCACAACCCCTGACACCAAGAACCAGCTCCTAACTCACTGAGCTAATTGGCTGGAAGTGAGACCTGCTGTGTAGCTTAATTTGTCGACTCAGGGAGTCACTGTCCGAGCAGCTGTTGTCAAGGCAGATTTCAAAAATGGTCAAAATGTCAGAAATTCTGTTACCTGAACAAAAATCTGATGATACATAAATTGCATCTTGACAGCATGGAAATGTCGGTGATTTGTTTTTAACTCTAAGTGTTTTGCTTCATAAAAGAAAATTTGATGTTTAAAAATGCCACTCTTACATTGACTCCAGTTGTTCCCATGAGAGCAGAATTCAAAATGTTCTCAAAAATTCAGTTTTTGAGATAAAGTTCTGATATTTGCCAAACTTCATCAACCATGACTCCAAAATATTCTAAATTTTTTTCAGGAAGATTGAAAATGTATTTATCAAGAATTTGATAGTATATGTTTACAGTACTGTTTACAGTCAAACATTTTTATGCACTGTAGGCTTAATTTTTGATAGATCAAAAATCCGAGAAACAAGTTTTGTGGAGGACGGTCTGAAGATGCTCTCCAGCAAGTTTTTGTGACAATTGAGCAAAAATTGTGGGAGGAGATAGGTTTTATAAGTTTTACAGGTTTTGAAAAAAACTGAGTGATGGACTTCATAATTTGTAATGAGTTTAAGTGGACTAAAGTTTCAGCATTATTGGGGCTACAGTTTGGCGAAAGTTTCGAAACTCTAGCATGTACTGTTGATTTTGTAGGTATTTTTAAAGTTTTTAAATTTAAACGCTTATTGTGCCCCCCAGGAGGAATATTGACAATGTCCTTGGAATTAAGTAAATCTGGCATGGGGCCGGACATTTCTGTAAAGTTTGGTGAGTTTTCGCCCATGGGAAGTATGACTTCCTCGGAAGAAAGAAAGAAAGAAAGAAAGAAAGAATTCCTAGGAATACAATAGGGTCCTTGGCAGCTTAGCTGCCCGGACCCTAATGAAAACTGGGTGTAAAAGAGGAGGAAAACAAACAGGATATAGTTTTTTAAGCTGAAAAACAGTTTATTTACAAAAAAAACTAATCAACATAGACACAGGTGTCTTCAAAATAAAAATGCGGTCTGTAGCTCAGTCACTCTGGCTCTTGGAAACCACAGCTGACTGGCCCACAGGCACCAGCAGCTTGTTAGATCACCAGACCTAAGTGGCGACTAGGATCAGGTGTCCTACACACACACACACACACACACACACACACACACACACACACACACACAATATGACTTTCGGCCTCTACCACAGGTAGGAGCTGATTGTGGTTATGCATCTGGACTAGTAACACAAGATGGTTATGGCCAGTATAAACAACCACAGAGGATGGGCTGGAGTCAACATACCCTGCCAACATAACATAACATAGCCAACATAAATACTCGAGGTCAAAGGGGCATGGCTAGTGTCTCCTTCTGTATGGTGGAGTAGTTCAGCTGGTGGCATTTAAACTTAAATGAAAAATAACACAGGGTGGCTCACACCAATGCACTGGCATCAACCTCAAGCTTGAACGGCTGTGAAAAGTTTTGGGCAGCAAGTACAGGGGGGCAACAAAGGAGGGACTTGGCCGCTTCGGAAGCACACTGACACACCTCACTCGACACGAAAGGGACAGTAGGACTGCACAACCTGGTAAGTGGTGCAACCACAACAGAGAAGTTCCTACAGAAACACAGATAAGTGCGCGCAGGTGGTCGAGTGGTTAGAGCACATGCCATAAACGCAGCCGGAGGTCCTTTGCTGCATGTCACATCCCCCTCTCTCTGTCTACTGCTAATGAAAGGTGTCTATGTCACAAAAAAATCTTTCTTGCGTCTGGTGGATGGAACAGGATACAACAGCACTGCCTGGACCTTAGCATCCACCATATAGACTTGGCCATGGCCCACTTGGCTTCCCCAAATTGTTTGAATCTTTATTAGGGTCCGGGCAGCTAAGCTGCCAAGGACCCTATTGTATTTGTAGGAATTTTTTCTTTCTTTCTTTCTTTCTTTCTTCCAAGGAAGTCATACTTCCCATGGGCGAAAACTCACCAAACTTTACAGAAATGTCCGGCCCCATGCCAGATTTACTTAATTCCAAGGACATGTCAATATTCCTCCTGGGGGGGGGGGGGGGGGCACAATAAGCATTTAAATTTAAAAACTTTAAAAATACCTACAAAATCAACAGTACATGCTACAGTTTTGAAACTTTCGCCAAACTGTAGCCCCAATGCTGCTGAAACTTTAGTCCACTCAAACTCATTACGAATTATGAAGTTCATCACTCAGTTTTTTTCAAAACCTGTAAAACTTAAAAATCTCCTCCCACAATTTTTGCTCAATTGTCACCAAACTTGCTAGAGAGCATCTTCAGACCATCCTCCACAAAACTTGTTTCTCGGATTTTTGATTTATCAAAAATTAAGCCTACAGTGCATCAAAATGTTGTAAATGACTGTAAACAGTTATGTAAACATATACTATCAAATTCTTGCTAAATACATTTTCAAACTTCCTGAAAAAAATTTAGAATATTTTGGAGTCATGGTTGATGAAGTTTGGCAAATATCAGAACTTTATCTCAAAAACTGAATTTTTGAGAACATTTTGAATTCTGCTCTCATGGGAACAACTGGAGTCAATGTAAGAGTGGCATTTTTAAACATCAAATTTTCTTTTATGAAGCAAAACACTTAGAGTTAAAAACAAATCACCAACATTTCCATGCTGTAAAGATACAATTTATGTATTATCAGATTTTTGTTCAGGTAACAGCATTTCTGACATTTTGACCATTTTTAAAATCTGCCTTGACAACAGCTGCTTGGACAGTGACTCCCTGAGTCCACAACTGAAGCTACACAGCAGGTCTCACTACCAGTCAATTAGCTCAGTGAGTTAGGAGCTGGTTCTTGGAGTCAGAGGTTGTTGGTTCTTGGAGTCAGAGGTTGTTGGTTCGAGACCTGGCAAGGATCATGATAATGACGATGACAGATCGAACTGTCAGATGTCTTCAACATGAAACACAAGACAATTGTCCTGATGGTGGCATCACAGCAAGCCTCTAAATCAGTGTTTTTCAACCTGTTCCTCGGGGAACACTGCCCTGCATGTTTAATATGTTTCTTGCTCCAACACACCTGATTCAAATGATTGCCTTCTCGTCAGGCTTCTGCAGAGCTTGATGATTGGCCGATAATTTAAATCAGGTGTGTTGGAGCAGGAAACATCTAAAACATGCAGGACAGTGTTCCCCGAGGAACAGGGTTGAAAAACACTGCTCTAAATGAAATAAAAACAAATAGCTTGGACTGGACCATGGGTGAAAGCCAACCAAAATTTGCATAAAGGTCCAGTCTCATCCCAGATTACCTCATCTGTAAACCCAAGCCAATAGTCCTGATGATGGCGCTACAGCAAGCATCTAAAGTTCAAAACATTGAAAATTCATAAGAAATCAACCCGCTAGAACTTCACACTTTCATCAAACTGTAGCCCCAATACTAAAGAAACTTTTGTACATTTAAACCTATTCAAATTATGAAGGCCATCACTCTGTTTTTTTTCAAACTGTAAAACTTTTAAAAACCTATAAAATCTCCTCCCACAATTTTGCCTACAGTGCATGAACATGTTTGACTGTGATCACTACTGTAACCTGCAAATTGATAAATAAATCTTCACATTTTTTCTTATTTAGCAGATGTCTGTCTTTTTTTCCACACGCAGCCTGCTCCTTTTGGGAAGATGAGTTTAACACTTTGATTCCCTGGAAAGATTATTTTAGGTCCATTTATACAAGAACAATTGATTCATATTCTAGAATTTTTAAAATTAAGATTTTCTATAGAATTACCGCCACAAATAAACAACTAAATATTTTTAACACTAACCACTCTCCATTATGTAGATTTTGTAATGAAGAAGTGGAGGATCAGTTACATTTATTCTTTTATTGTACACATGTAGTCAGATTTTGGTTAGACATTCAAAAGTGGCTAAGACCCAAAAAGATTCACTTCGAATTTACACCATTAAATATTTTGTTGGGAGTACTGGATAAAAACTGCTCACAGATTGTGAACACGGTCATCCTTTTGGGGAAAATATTTATTTTTAAGACCCAAGCAAAAACACTTTTGAATTTGTTTTTTTTTAGAACTAAAGTGCGACGCCAATTTCTTTTGGAAAAAATTATCGCATCCAATCAAGACAAGATAAAAATGCATAATAAAAAATGGGAAAAACTTACTTTTGAGTGAAGGTATACTAAGTAGTTACTGTTAATTTAATTTTAGTAGTTCTACATCCTTTTTTTTTTTTTTTTTTTTTTTTTTTTTTGGTTTTTGTTTTGTTTTGTGCGTGTATTTATTTATTTATCTATTTCTATTCTGTCCTGTTTTGGTCATGTCTTTGTCGTGTTGTTGAGTCTGCTCTGTCTTTTGTCTTTTGTCTGTTTGTTTATTGGTCAGTGTATTGTCGGTCTATACATTGTATATGCCTGTTCCACTAATAAAAAAAATAAATAAATAAATAAATAAATAAATCTTCAATGTTCATGAAAAAATTTGAACATTATTTAGAGTCATGGTAGATGATGTTTGACAAATATCAGAATTTTACCTAAAAAACTGAACTTTTGAGAACATTTTGAATTCTGCTCTAATGTGAATAATTGCAGTCAATGCAAGCATCATTTTTAAAGATCAGTTATTCACTTATGGATCAAATCAATCATTTTTTTAAAAAAATTACCAACATCTCCATGCTGCAATATGTGTAATTTCAGATTTTTGTCTTGATAACTGAATTTTTTACAGTGGTTTCAAATCTGCCTGCACAACAGTGAATGGCTTACTCAATTTGTGAAGCCACTGTTGTATTGCCACTTGCCAATTAGCTCAGAGCGATAGATGACATCTTTGGTTCCAGAAGTTGTGAGTTCAAGCCTCAAGTGGTCCAAAATGAACATTGTTGTCAACTGTCTTGTCTTCCTATTCTCCTGTTCGTTGCTCAGAATTGCCTAAATTTGCCAAAAATAGCCCGGACCCGACCCATCGCTGCGCAGCAGCTATAATTACTTTTGTTTTGTTAATCTGAAATGAATTATAAATGGTGGTGCCTTTATCCTAAGATAAAGAAAATATACTAATGTATACCTGTAGTTAGAAATTTTTGTTTTGTGTCCTCTGGTACATACCCATTTACATACTTCGTAACTTGTGAGGAACTATGACACAACAAGTATTCTTTAAGCATGCTACGACCCAGCTCAATAGGGGTAAAGGAAGTAATATAAAACCAGGTGTAATTGGTATTTTAGAGTTATTTATTTTATAGAAGCGGGATCGTCAAAAAAACACAACCAATAAGCAAAGGACAGAGGGCCTGCGGATGCCGTTAAATCAAAAAAAAAATATAACCAAAAGAGGACTCGAAAAACTGAGCTATTGTTTTTAAACAAACAAAAAAAAACCTCTCTGTCTACTTCCAGTTTACTCCAAACAAAAACAGTTGAAACAGCACCCCTCTTCGTAGTGGGCCTAACAAAGAAAACTACACGTGTGTGCGATCAGTACTCTAGAGAGTGTCTAAACCTGGTCCAGTCCACAGACAATTAACTAGTGTCTCAATCACAGAATTCAAATGTACAATTTCGAGAGACACAGAGGCCTGCTGCTCAATGATAATCACAGCCGCCTCGACTGCCATGCTGGCCAGAAATTTATGGCCACTTCCTCGACTTGCTCCGCCCAGATTGGTGCCGTTTCAATCAGATTCCCTCACGCCAGAAGGAGGAGTAGTACCCACATCCTGAAACACCACTCAGAGACAGGCAACACACACAGACAAACGGAGGCAGAGCTCGCAGACGGCCGTAACAAAGCGTAATAAACCAAAATGTGGTATTTACTTACCCAGAAGCAAGTAAAAATAATAATATCTCAGGTGTTACGACCAGGGCCTAGGGGAAACCCTGGCGCAACATGAAAATAAGACTCCACTTTTCCCATCCTCTAAGCACCACCAGCAGTGAAGCATTTTTAAATGGTTCTATTCACAAGCATAGCGTGTACACAAACACACAATGCTGGTAGTCTGGGAGAACGGAGGAGAGCCTCCAGGAACTGGGAGGAGCCAGCCCATAAACCTCTGGCTCCAAGGCAGCAGCCAATCAGCTCCCTGGGGCAACCTGCAATCACTCAGTCACACCTGCAACCAGAGTACTGGTGGAGACAGGCTTTAACTGGGAGACATGAAAGGTAGGATGGATCCTCAACGACGCAGGGAGCTTGAGGCGAACAGCCGAGGGGTTCACAATGGCCTCAATCTCAAACGGACCAATGAATCTGGGAGACAATTTCTTGGAGGTTACACTGAGGGGAATGTCTTTAGAATTTAACCATACCTTCTGTCCTGGTTTGTACTCTGGGGCAGAGTACGCCACCGGTCAGCCAACCTCCGGTTCTGGTCCTGGGTGCGCAGGAGAGCTGCTCTGGTCTCCCTCCAGATCCTGCGGATCCTGCTGAGTTTGAGCTGGAACGATGGCACGGCGATCTCCTGCTCCTGAGAAGGAAACAGAGGCCTAAATAGCCTACTAAGGCCTCGAATGGTGTCATACCCGTAGCAGCAGAAGTGAGGGAGTTGTGTGAGTACTCGACCAAGGTGAGGCTGGGTTCCAAGCACATATGCAGCGCAGCGCCGCCTCCAGATCCTGATTGGTTGTCTCCGCCTGGCTGTTGGACTGCGGGTGGTACCTGGATGATAAGCTCACTGTCGCGCCCAGTGCCCGGCAAAACTCCTTCCACACTCCAGATGTAAACTGGGGACCTCTATCCGACACAATGTCAGCTGGAATCCCATGGATCCGGAACAGATGATTGTGTGCAGTTTTTGTAGCTGAGGGAAGTTTAGGAAGAGCCACGAAATGTACCGCTTTGGAGAAACAATCCACAACCGTAAGAATGGTGTCGTTACCTTGGGATAAAGGCAATCCGGTAACGAAGTCCAAGGCAGCGGAAGCGGACGGAGGAGACCTGCAGGTGGTCGATGCGTTGATTTCCCACGGGCACACACCGTACAGGCCTTGACGTATTCCCGGGTGTCGGCAGCCATCGTTGGCCACCAAAAATGGCGTTGGAGCAAGGACAAAGTACGGAAGGAGCCAGGATGACAGGCGAATCGGGACGTGTGGCACCACTGGAGGACCTGAGAACGAACAGGGACAGGCACAAACAAGCGACCCTGGGGGCCACCACCAGGATCTGGGTCAGTTTGGAGAGTTGTTCTTACCAGAGACTCGATCTCCCAGGTCAGCGAGCCGATCAGATAAGGAGCAGGGAGGATGGAGTTTGGGACGGGATGATTGTCCCTGCTCTCGTGAAACTGCCGGGATAAGGCGTCAGGCTTGACATTCTTGCTCCCTGGTCGGTACGTAAGGTTGAAGTTGAATCGACCAAAGAACAAGGCCCACCAGGCTTGGCATTTAGCACCTTGAATGTAAGCCAAGTTCTTATGGTCAGTCCATACCGTAAAAGGTGCTTCCGTCCCCTCCAACCAGTGTCTCCACTCCTCGAGCGCCAACTTCACCACCAGTAGTTCACGATTAACCACATCGTAGTTGCGCCCTCCAGGTGACAACTTTTTTCGAAAAGAATGCACAGGGGTGTAACTTGTCATCAGCAGCTCTCTGGGACAGCACCGCGCCGACGCCAATATCAGACGCGTCGACCTCGACCACAAACTGACGGGAAGGATCAGGCTGGACCAGGACGGGAGCCGAGGAGAAACGCCGTTTGAGCTCCAGGAATGCCTCCTCAGCCGCCGGAGACCAAACAAAAGGCACAGAGAGATGTGAGTCTAGTTAGCGGGGTAACTACCTGGCTGTAGTTCCTGATGAAACGTCGATAGAAGTTTGCGAAGCCCAGGAACTGTTGGAGTTGTTTGTGTGACTGCGGTTGAGGCCAATTAGTCACCGCATGGATCTTCACAGGATCAGCTTTCACCTGTCCTTTCTCCAGAATGTAACCAAGAAAGGAAACAGATGGGACATGAAACTCACATTTCTCATTCTTGACAAACAATTTGTTCTCCCACAACCTCTGTAGTACCTGCCACACATGCACAATGTGCTCCTCAAGGCTGTGGGAGAAAATCAAAATGTCGTCCAAGTACACAAACACTGAATGATTAAGAAAGTCTCTCAACACATCATTCACCATGGCTTGAAAAATGGCTTGGGCATTAGTAAGTCCAAATGGCATCAATAAATACTCGAAATGACCAGGTGGTGTGTTGAATGCCGTCTTCCACTCGACGCCATCCTTGATACGCACCAGGTGATATGCGTTCCGTAAGTCCAGTTTGGTGAAGATGTTTGCGCCATGGAGGGGTTCAAAAGCAGAGTTGATGAGAGGTAGTGGATATTAGTTTTTGATAGTTATGTTATTCAAACCTTGAAAGTCAATACCTGGTCTCAGAGTCTTATATTTCTTTCAAGAAAGAAGAATCCTGCACCAAGAGGTGAAGAGGACGGCCGAATAATACCTGAGTTCAGGGAGTCTGTAATGTAGGTCTCTATGCTCAATTGTTCGGGCGCTGAGAGGTTGTAGAGCCGACAGGTGGGCAGCGGGGCTCCCGGTAAGAGTTCAATAGCACAATCGTAGGGTCTATGAGGAGGCAGAGAAAGAGCCCGCTGCTTGCTGAACACCTCAGCTAGGTCATGATACACAGGGGGTACAGATGATATGTCAGGGGGTTCTGGAAGTGCAACACAGAGGCTCTTAGAACACGGAGGGAGAGCTGATTTGAGACAGGTGGAATGACAAAAAGAACTCCAACTAGTTACTTTACCAGCTGCCCAATCGATTACCGGGTTGTGTTTCTGGAGCCAGGGTAACCCGAGAACCAGTGGAGCATGAGATAACGACATGACAAGGAAAGCGATTTGTTCACGTGGTTCCCGGCTAGCAACAGGGATAATGCTTTGGTCTGGTGAGTGATGCGAGCCAGTTCATTACCATTGAGAACGTTGACTACCAGAGGCGTATCAATGGAAAAGGTTTTAATCCGAGTCTGTTCAACAAACTGAGAGTCAAGCAGGTTAGAGTCGGAGCCAGAGTCAATGAGGGCCTCGAGCCTCAAGGTGTTACCATTGAGCAGTATGTTAGCAACAATGTTTTTGCGTTTACGGGGCAACATGGGAACCACAGTACTACTCACCAGAACCCTGACTCTGACTGGCGAGGACTGGAGTTTAACCGGAGAGTGCAGGTAGCGAGTTGATGTCCAGGTTTACCACAGTAGATGGACAATCCCTCCTTGAAACGTCGAATGCGCTCCACCGGTGTTAGCTGATGGCGCCCCAACTGCATCGGCTCCTCTTGTCTTGTGGGTGTAATGAGTTGAGTATGGTGACCAGCCTTAGTCTCAGACGGACCCTGTGGGAATGGGTAGGTTGCAGCAGCAGATGAAACAGCAGAAACAGGGGCAGCAGGGGCCTGAACTCTCTCTCTGCGTCGCTCCCTTAGCCTGTTATCTATCTTGATGGCTAGTGCGATTAGCTCCTGTCTCTGCCCTGCCCACTAGACAGTCTTCCACGTTGTCATTCAGTCCTTTCAGAAAAATGCTCTGAAGTGCCCCATCATCCCACCCCAGCTCAGCTGCTAAAGTGTGGAACTCGACCAAGTAATTAGCTGCGCTTGAAGGGCACTGGCGTAAACTTAGCAGTTGATTGTTAGCGTCATGACTGGTAATGGGATGATCAAAAACTGACAACATATCGGTGGACAATTGCTTAAAGGTGGAACCAACAGTGAGTGGATTGTGCCAAAAAGCAGTTCCCCAGGCTCTAGCCCAAGTCCGGTGGCATAGTGAAAATACTGTTACCGAGGTGATAAAAGCACCAAATTTTGCATGGTGTTTCCTTAGGGTCTATAATGTAATTTTGGCCTAGGAGCCCTCAGAAAAAAAAACTTCATATTAGCAGTATATCATTATCTGTGAAATATGCTTAAAACACAGTGATTTTCAAGTTCCTGCACAAGATTAAGTGTTAAAATGAATCCCAAAGTTAACATTTTATAGTTGTATTTATGTATATGAACTTTTACGTAACTAAAGCTTCAATACATGACAAGTATTGAAAAAGTATAATCTTTTTTGGCCCTGTAATGATAATTATGAGTCATTACAGTTGCATTTGCAAAGAGGTGAGCAGTCTATAGTCTATTTGCCAGCCTATAGAGCCCCATTGTGAACCCAGAAATCTTTAGTACACCAAAGTTTTATGTTAGAAATGTACAGTATGGGTCCCCAGCATTAAGAAACTGCCGGATACTAACTTGCACATGTTGGGCAATTTGCACAATTAGCATTATTAGCATTAATTAGCATTGATCGCCTATATGGGCAATATTTCAGCAAGTGTTTGACCGATTTGGACAATATTGGAGTGGTTTTGGGGGTTATTAAGGATGCTGAATCCATTTCTGACATTTTCAAAATTCAAAATGACAATTTAAACCAAAAACGGCCATATTTCAACTCCCGGTGGGCTGATTTGTATTAATTTTGAGTCGATTTTGAGGTTATTTATATGCTTAATACACTGGACCTGCATTTCAGAATCAATAGAGCACAATGCCATTGGTGTGAATGTTGAGACGTAATATTTCTTCAAATTGCTTCAGTTCTGCTTGCGTTTTTTGGCAACACAACTTTGTGTGATTGCCCGATGCAGTAACCACAGTGGCAGAATACTGGCTGGATGGAAAGATGGACAAAACAGAGCTTTTAATATTTGGATCATATCATCTCAGTGCAAGTAAGTTGATCAAATAGAAGCAGATAACAGTGATTACAGTGTGTATGTAGTGCATATTTCATTTTATATATATATATATATATATATATATATATAGCCTAGTACCTCTATAGCCTTCTTCTAAACCGTCTCTAAAATATGGTAGGAGTTATTCTGAGTAAAATCCAGAGACTTAATCCAGAGTAATTAATACATCAACAGTTAATGTTACCACAGCTACCAAAAGAAGTTAGACTACTTTGCTTCATCACCCTAACCCTAATAGCTCACAAGTTCTGGCGAGCAGAAAGAGAGGGTGATTGGCTGTTGCAACAATAATGCTTTGAAGAGATGCTGCCCTATTTCTTTGCCGCTGGTCATCACATCTACTCAAGATGGATCACATGGCATCTGCGCGACATGCAGCACCTTCCTAATACTGCCAAGGATGAGCTCCTTGCCGGAAGCCATGTGTGCTGCCACTCAGATGGTGCAGCTGCAGTGAGTGGAGATATGTTTGGGTAGCAGACATGCATCAAGCAAGGGAAGGGAGTGAAAGGCATGAAGGGCATCTCCACCAACTCTGAACAGGTCACAGTGTGGATCCAATCTTTCAGCATCGGCTCCCACCTCTCCAAGTCATTGGATGAGATGTATGACAATGCTGAAGCTTTGGAAAAGACAATGAAGCCCAACAGACACAAAGAAGAGGGTAAAGGACGGTGGGAGTTGGACGCAGAGGACCGAGCTAAAATCCTGAGAGTGCTATGGGAAAACTCTCACCCACTCACCACAGAGACTGCTACCCTCTACCATATCATAAATGGCCAGGTGGCAGATGGAAAGGTGAATGTGCAAGATGCATTGAAGATCAGGCAAGACATGAACACATTGTTCTCTTCATCGCTTACTGGGGGATTTCATGCACCCATCTCAAATAAGGTGGTGACAATAAAATTCAAGACAAAAGGAGTGAAAGTCAATGGGAAGATCACGTGTGACCTTGAGGCGTTTGCTTTGGCTGCTGGTGGTGGGGAGCAAGAGAAGAATGGAGCTCTCTACCCTCTTTATCTACGAGCTTGGCCCGGCGCTTGCACCATCGGTGGTATGGATGCCTCAGAAAGGGTAAGTTGGTGATTGTTCAGCGTCTTGAAATCCTTTTTCCCAATGCCCACCCACCAGACGTTGTACTCGTTGATGCATCGCAGCTCATCTATCACGTGGCGTGGCCATCGTAAGGTACTGTGGCTGACCTCGCAGCCAGAATGAGGTGCTGGCTTGATCGCTACATCACCCAAACATTTGTTATCTTTGACCGATATGAGCAAGTCTCTGTCAAATACCACGAGAGGCAGAGAAGAGCTGGGGAGAGTTCAACAGAGTACAACTCTCACTGAAAACCCCCCTACCTAGCCGCAATAAAGTGATGAAGGACAAGACAACGAGTGGAGGCTAGGCGAGCCCCTGTGCACACACAACATAGGAGATCACATCGAGATGGTCAGCAGAGCAGACAGTATTGTCACTCCTGATGAAGCAGCCAGGCGTGGTGCTAAAACTGTCCACATTCTCAGCGACGACACTGATGTGTTTGTGCTCATGGTCTATTGGTGCTGGAGGGTGGGTATCACATGTCACCTGCAGATGGAGAGGTGGCTATGCACGCTGTCTCTGGGTGTGGCAAAGGGCAGGTGTCCGCGCTCAAGGCCATGAGAGTAGTACCTGGTGACCTGCTTGACTTCATTGGAGAGGAGGGAGCTACTGATTTGCAAATCACAGACGCAGTGAGGGTTTTTCTTCCTGGCTCTGTACAGCCGCAGGAAGTCTGCATCTCTGAATGTCGCCTGATATGACTTATACCGAAAGTGCAAAACCCCCCCAGCACTGAAGACACTGCCTCCTACAGAGCGCAACGTGCACCTCCATGGATGGCGTGCCTATCTACAGGGCCCAGTATTTCAAACGTGATCTGACAGGATTATCCTGGTCGGATTGGATTAAATCTAGATCTGATCTGAAAACTGGGTATTTCAACACAGATCAGGAGAATCCTGATCCTGAAGATCAGGGTTTCAGCTCTGGTAATCCAATCCTCCCCTGAATCCAGATAAAAGGCTGATTTGGGTATTTCAAAAGTTAGGTCAGATATCTGGATCAACTTGATACCAAAATTTCAGGATCATTTGAATCCCACCTCAGAGGTGGATTTGACTTGGATTGACAAACTCTCAGCGCATACTTCTCCTAGATATTGTTACTCAAGATGTTTGTCACACTTAAGTGTTAGTGTTGTACTTCTAACAAGTAATTTAAGTAATATCAAAAAATGTAAAGCATAGTAAAATTTTTGACCACACTGTAAAACTGCTGTAAATAAAATTACAATTATTTCTCATTCTAGTTCACCAAACATTGTAACTTGCATGTACCAAAACAGAGAAAGACAAAGGAATGCAGGGTCCAAACAAAGTTTTATTCCAACAAAAAATAATGTGACCACTAAGGACCATGCTATTTCAAATGTCAAGCTGTTTCTCTAACAGCTTGATTGTTAATTCTGTCTCTTTTTGCTGAAGCAGCGTCAGCTTAATTTGCCGTTTGGCCAGTTCAGTCTGTTTGACTGCCCTTTCGGTCTCCATTTTGAGGAGCCTCTCATAGGCTTCCTCATCGTCGTCGCTCTGGCGCTGGCGCTGGCTCTGGCCCCCGTGCCTGATGTGGTAGATAGATAAGTTTATTGGTCACATGCAAAGCTAAAACCAAGGTTTAAAAACAGTGTAGTGAAATGCAAAAAAAACAAGCTCTCACCAATGGTGGACCAGGTGGAGCAATGCTGGCACTTGATGGTGTTGATGGCACAGGTGTGAGCAGCACATAGTCAGCTGAAAGGTTGAGTGGCTCGTCAGACTCCCCCAAACTGGCTGGCAAAATCCCATGGAGGGCATGGGAACTCTCCCCTCCAAGTATATCGAGGACAGTATCTGAGAATTCTCCAGCTTTACAAAATAAACAAGAACATTTGTATTGCACATTCATATAAGACATGTAGCTCATAGTGCTTCACAAAAGTGACATGAAATTAGTACTTGTACCATTAATGTAACATAATATGGGAATTTAGAAGACAAACAGTTAAGTCTTACCTTTGAAGGGCTTGTTCCCTGTTTGGGGGTTTTTCGCCTCCGCCTGGTCCTTGGTGGCCTTTTGCTTCAAGTTTTTCCACCGAAGCTTGACCTGCTCCACCGACCGTAGTTGGCCACTGCCAGTGGCATTTATTTGGGCTGTGATAGCAGCCCAAATCTCGCCTTTGGTCTTTGCAGACACACTGGTCTGGCCAGGGGTGCTGAAAGTGCCAAACAAAACACTATAATGTGACCTCACCCCATCCAGCAACTCATGCGTTTCAGCAGCTGTAAAGTTCAATCCCTTACTCTTTTGGGCCTCCATGGTGTCTGGAGGTTGATCAACCAGTCACTCTTTTATACCTTGCCAGTCTCGTTACTTTCAGGTGTGAGAGTATCCCAGGTTCATTAGTAAGGGCTTAAATTGGGTTCTCAGCTGGACATGATTGGTTGACAAGACAATGACAGCAATTGTACACCGACACCGACAGCAAAGGAGAAGGTATAGGCCACGGCATTATGCTGAGCGCCCCAACCTGCTCGAGCATTACTCAAATGAGGAGCTTTATGCAAGATACAGATTTGGGCGAGATGATATTACTTACATCTGTAATATTCTTCATCCTCACCTTGAACGTGCCACCCTGAGGAGCCATGCCTTGACTGTGGAGGAGCAAGTGCTTATAGCGCTACGGTTTTATGCATGTGGTTCCTTCTTTGAGGTAATTGGGGATGGACTGGCGGTGACAAAGTCAGCAGTCGGCCATGTGGTGCATTCAGTGTCATCTGCCCTCAGCAATCTTCTGGGTCAATTTGTGAAATGGCCTGAAAATGAAGACGACATGGCAAGGACCAAGAGGGAGTTTTTCTCATTGGGGGGGATGCCCAATTGTATTGGTGTTATTGATTGTACTCACGTGCATATTCAGGCACCTCATGCCAGGGAATGGGAGTATGTCAACAGAAAAGGCCGGCACAGCATTAACGTGCAGCTTGTGGGGAACGCTGACCTCATTGTCACCAACTGTGTCGTAAGATGGCCTGGGTCTGTACACGATGCCCGTATTTTGAGGTCAAGCCACCTCTTTCAAAGGTTCCAGCAGGCCGCCCCAGATGGCATCCTCCTCGGTGACAGCGGTTACCCCCTTCTACCCTGGCTGATGACCCCTTTTGCTACTGTCACCAATGATTCTCAGCAGAGGTACAACAGTGTCCATGCCACAACAAGAGGGACAATTGAGCGCCTGAATGGCGTGATAAAACGCAGATTTGCCTGCCTGAACTATCTCCGTGTGGAGCCACAGAAGGCCTGTCACGTCATCTGTGCCTGCATTGTGCTCCACAACATTGCACAAACGAGGAGAGTGCCACTTGGGGCTCCCATTGATGGACCTCCTCCCTGCGCAGAAGTCCCCGATCCGCTGCCTCCACCACCGCAGCAGCCTGATGGTCCTGCTGGAAGAGCTGTGAGAAATGCCATGGTTAATCTTTATTTTTCCACTTGAATGATTAAAGAAAAATGTGCACATTTTTTCTGTGTCAGTGTTAATGTCATGCTGCACATTTCAGCACTTTCCAAGCATTTTCAAGGTATATTTTCATGCTTCTGATTAATTGAAGACAAAGTGGCTTCAAGCTTAAAAATGCACCTTTAAAATATTTGGATATAGCTTGAATGTGATTTTAAAACATGTAGCAATGTATTTCAGTTAGTGTTTTACACACTGATTATTTTACTTCATCAAATCAGATCCTTTTATAAATTATCATAATTATGTTGGAGAGGAATTAGGATGAAGAAATGTTTCTAATCGTGTCACTGACCAATACCATGAAAGTAATGCCATTACAAATTTAAGCAGTTTCAAGCACTTTATTCAAACTCCAATTACTTGAAAGTCTTAAATGTATCAATACAATTAAAGCATTTTCAAGGATTTCCAGCACTCACCCTGTTGTAGCTGAGTGGTCCATGGCTGTGAGTGGACTCTGAAGGTAGAAGGTGTATGAGTATCTTAATCCACAATCCCAAATTGTGTTTATGTAGCCTACACAAAAACATGATATCATCACCAGCATTAGGCTACTGTAGCATTCTGAACCTTCTGAACAAACCTTGTAGTTAATACTCAAACTCTGTTGCGTTGTGTTTTCTAAGCACTGAGCAGGTCTGTACACAATGCAGCCTGCTTATACTGTAAATCTGCCGTGTTGCAAATGACGTGACGCTAATGATAGCCGCTAATGATAGCCCGCTAGCTGCTTAACACACAAGTCAATGGAGCCGCGTTAGCTCCCGTTAGCACGGCCGCGTCTCAATTAGAGATCATAACAGGAGGGTTAATAAGGTGACAATTCAAATAGTTGGCTTGCATGATGTGTTGGTTGCCGTTCGTATGGTATTAAAACCGCTACACAATAGACGACGGTTAACTTACACTTTTGACGTGAAAGTCGGCGCTCTGCTACTCCTTTCATGAAGTAGTCCACCATGTTTCAGATCCCGGAGGCGGAGACTTGAGATTGGGAAATCCGTATCCGACCAGGTAGGGATCACGGTGATCCACCCTGCCTGTGTTTTGAAATACTCAGATAAAGTCAGCAGGATCACCGTGATCCATGACTGAGAAAAGGAGGATTTCATTATCCGGATTATTCTGATCCAGATTACAAATTTTGAAATACTGGGCCCAGATGCTGCTTTGGAAAGCAGCAGACCGCCCTGCTGCACCAGCTGTGGACATTACCAAGTTTGGATGGAACAAGAAGAAAGGAGAGAAGGAAGGAGAGGAAGTCATCATGCCTGTCCTTGATGCAAGCCTCGTTGCTCCTCCTGCCCTGCTGTACATTATCAGCTGTAGCTGGGTTAAAGCCATGTACAACAACAAAGTGTAGCTGTGCAGCTGCAGGCCTTGCCTGTACCAGCTACTTCTTCTGCAATGGCTATGACAGTACATGTTGCAACCCACTCACAGCAACAAGAGCAAGACGAAGAAGAAGATGAAGACAGAGCAGATGATGATGTTGATGATGAATATATGGTTATATAGTGCAGAGTAGCAGAAGTACAGGGTGCTCTTGCTTGATAAAAGTTTTCTAGTTTTCTGCTCTGATAATTTTGGGTATACTTCTGTTTAAAAATCTGTTCCAGGACTCTTGTGTTCTACCTGTAACTTGTATTATACTCCTCTCTCTATATAATTTAGCCATAGTCATAGTTTGATATGGTACTTGCCTTTGTTACCTTCAGTGTCACCTCAGAGTGTAATGTTATGTGAATTAAAATGTACATATTCTGCATCATTTGGATAATTGTGTTCATAAATATCCTGCAATTTATTTTTATAGATTCAGCATCCTCTAAATCTTCTAAATTGACTCAAAATTAATCAAAAGCGGGAGTTGAAATATGGTTTAAACTGCCATTTTGAATTTTGAAAGTGTCGGAAATTCCTGTCTGCATCAAATGTTGATACTTCATGGAGAGCACCTTGATCTATGCCACTCTCACAGAAGAAGCACTTGTGAATATCCAGTTGTTGCATTTCATCATGTCATCGGCTTTCCCCCTCCAGATTCAGCAGCAGAACCTTTAGCTATGTACTGTCACACACACATAGGATTTAATGTGATGTGATGCAGCTTAACATAAAACCAATGGCCAAACTATGAACTCAGTAGATGGCTATATGAATGACCTAAAGTTAAATTGAAAAATAAAAGAGGAAACCAAGATTTCTTAACATTTAAGCAATTTTTGCTACCTTTTTTTTTATAATTCCGCCTATATTATACAGGGCTTTTGAGGTTTTTTGGGGTCTAAGATGTCTTGGTACTCTATTTTACAATTATTATTTGGAAGATCTACTGGCCTGAGCACACATTAACAAAATGAAGCTTATTCAGTGGTCTTAAAAGGCC
Organism: Diplodus puntazzo; assembly: GCA_963678695.2. NCBI lineage: Eukaryota > Metazoa > Chordata > Actinopteri > Spariformes > Sparidae > Diplodus > Diplodus puntazzo. The sequence goes on along the minus strand of OZ023165.1, from coordinate 4,194,705 downwards.
ATTACCATGAAAGTTTTACTCAAGAGGAAAAAAAACAAAAAACGTTTTTCTTGGATATTGTTTTATAAGTCATTTGACATCAAATTTCAATATTTCAGCTGGGCTCCTAGGCTGAAATCATTCATGAGGTCCTAAAGAAGCTTCATGTAAAATTTGGTGCTTTTATCACCTCGGTAACGGTATCATTAAATTTGTGCGCTACCCCACTGGACTACCCTCCCCGTGAGCAACCCCAGCACATAGGCAATCTTGGCTCTATCGGAACAATACGTTGTAGGCTGTAACTCAAACACAAGTGAGCACTGGAACAGGAGCAGGGGGCAAGAACAAACGGCTCACGGGGGTGAAAGGCGCCTATTGGTACTGCTGCGGAGAGATTAGGCACAGGCAGGGGCGCCGCCAGGGATTTTGGGCCCCATAAAAAAAAATCTAGTTGGGCCCTTGTATAGGTTGCCCATGTCTCAAAGGGCCCCCTGTCAGTGCCGGGCCCTTGGAATCGTCCTAACCTTCCCCCCCCTGGCAGCACCCCTGGGCACAGGAGAATCACTAGGCTGCTCTCTAACCGAGCGAGGCCAGAGGTGTGGTTGGCAAGGGAGTCCATTATGCGGCGCAGCGTCTGGGTGCCCGAGCATTGCTCCTTGAGTTGACACCGCGTGTCTCAGGTTCGCCACCTGTTCATCCGGTTCTGAGTCGGGTGGGTTCATGCTTTAGGCCAGATCGTTCTGTTATGATTTGAATTAGATCTGAACCTAAAAGCACGACTCAAACCATAGATGACAGTGAATGACAAGTCTTTAATGTTCAGCAATGTGAAACCAGTGCGAGGTCCCAGGGTCCTGTCGTGGCTTGTAGAATCACCAGGAGTGACGAGGGTGAAGGCGTTGTGGTGCAGCGAGGCGTGGTGAGGTCCGTCTTCTCGAGCGCGCTCACTCGGCAGGGAAACACAGGAGGAGAGACAGCTGGCAGGCAAAATCCACTAGCAGGCAGGGCAGTAGCAAACACAAGGCTACACAGTCGGTACGGCAATATGAGGCAAAGCAGGAGAGGCAGAGAGGTATTAGCCACACAAGCTTATCACAGAAGCACAGCAACAAAATACGCAGGAGAGCCAGGATGAGAACAACCACGTAAACTGATGAAATGATCTGGCGATGAGCAGGAGGCAATCCAGAGGCTTTAAAGTGAGTTGATTGCAGAGTGGATTCACCTGGCTGCTGCCTGTGGACGGGAGACCACGCCCACATGCAGACACACACAGAACAGACAGGGGTACAGTGTACATTTTAGGACATCCTCAGGATCAGGCTTCAGCGTCAGACCTCAGATGAAAAGGTATAAGGTCTCAGGAAAAGCTCTGTCACACTCGCACCAAACAGCCACATGAAAAATAGTCATCGGACCAAAAGGCCTGAGAAAAAAAACTTGTCACACTGAACTGCCTCAGGATAAAAATTGTCACATTGAACGCATCAGTAACTAAGTTGTTACACTGAATGGTATCAGGGAAAAAATGATCACATTGAACGGCATCGAGAAAAAAAATTGTCAGACTGAACGGCATCAGAAACTAAGTTGTCACACCTGAACGGCATCAGCACAAATGTTCTCACACTGAACGGCATCAGCACAAATGTTCTCACACTGAACGGCATCAGTACAAAAGTTCTCACACCGAACGCATCAGTACAAAAGTTCTCACACCGAACGGCATCAGCACAAAAGTTCTCACACCGAACGGCATCACACTGAACGGTATCAGGACAAAAGTTCTCACACCGAAGGGCATCAGGACAAAAGTTCTCACACCGAACGATATCGGGAAAATCAGTTTCATACAGAGGTCGCATAAGAACGGTGGCCGGCAAGGGCAAACGCGCAGCAATTGCCAAACGTTGCAAATAGGCCTACATAAACGATGCAGAACCAAAGACACGCAAAACACATGCAACAACAAAATGCTGCAAACAAAGAAACGATGTAGAACAAAAACGACACAAACCCCAATATATCTAGTTTAAACAGATTTTTTTTTTTTTTTTTTTGCATAAGCAAAATGCTTCTTGTTAACCTAGAAGGGTCTGAACTCCAACACTACTAGAACGGCCATAAGCGGTCATTGTGACCGCTAGATATTAAACTCTATAATCTCTCATGTAAACTTACCCAACTGAGTGACGAATGCATTCAATGTGCGGAGCACATCCGACTAGTTATTTATATATGTGTTCCCCGAAGGAATGTATTTTACTATTATCTCAAACCCAACTCTAATTATTGTGAGGTGTGCATATGTTTACTGACTTGACTGGAAAAACGCTCACAAACCCTTTCAATCCTATAACTATGTCTTTAGAAGTCTGTCAAATAACTATTGTGGAAAGCAAATAAGTACATTTACTCAACACATAGTTCTACCTCCTTAGGTATATTCTACTTCAAGCATAATGTATGTCTATTGTTAACTCCACCACTTTTGTCTGCTCTGTGTAGTTCAATTGATTATTTTATCCTTTTTATTGAAATCATCTCGAATAAGTATTTTCTGAATTTCCCTGATATAGCAGCTCAATTCTAATTCTCCAGGTTAAAAGGTGCTCCCTCCTTTAAAAAGATATTACATGCATTTTTATCAGGCTAAAAGCAGGGCTGCTTTATGAACTCATGCAAAGCAACTTGTCTTAAAAGCATTTAACACTGTGTTACTCTTATTCAATGTGGGCATACCTTTTGCTAATAATACTTTTCTAGTTTTTTTTTTACACTTACTTTAGTAATGCTTAAATTGCAAAGCTTTTATTTATCATTTAGCAGTTTTAAAATCAGTTTTTTTTTAAACATGTTTAACCACAGCATAGAAGGTTGCAACAAATTCAAACTACTATACAGCCTGTCAACACACCTTTAACCTAAATATCTAAAATGCCATGATGGAGCCTAAAATGGACACTTGCTGCTCATCCAACACTTCTCAGCCTTGACCGTTTCGTATTTTATCAGAATAAGGTGCCCTGGCTGCCAGATTTTGTGAAGTATGCAATACCAATTAATATTGATACTAATCAATCGTCATAGCTCATCATTCTCATGTAAGTAGAGTTTTCAAGGGGCCTGAAAATTACAACCCGACCCGGCCCGCGGGTTTTTAAGCCCGAACCCGACGCAGCCCGACACACCAGCATGAATTGTCTCTTCACCACACGCGAAGCCGGCCTGAACCCGCGGGTCCGGTCGGGTTGTCGGGCCGGCCCGACCCGTTGAGAACTCTAGCCTACATGTAATAGAGCTAACGCTACCTCCATCACCTCACAGTCCCTGTATTATCCTAACGTTACTACCTGCTTACGACTGTACTACACTGTCCCTGTCAGTCAGCAGCATCTCTGGCTGCTCCTCTCCTGCCCGCTGCTGCTGTCTTCACCTTCCACCTGTCCTTGCTGGAGCACTGCTGTCACAGAGGACGTGGAGGCTACAGCAGCCCCTCCAGCGAACATGTCTGTGATTATAGCACATTTTGCAGCACAGTGAGATTCTTCACTCTCTTAGCACGCAACTCTTTGGTTGCTCCATGTTGCCACTCCTCACGCTCAACACAGTGAAACTAGCAGAAGTTACAGCTGACAGTCAGGGAGGGGTGGGGCCGCTTTCCTACGATATATATCCTGATTGGTTCAGTCCACTGTCTATATTGAAGATGGACCAATGGGCCGTCCCCTCTAAATTGTGCTCTTCGAAAAGATTTTAAAAAAAAAGAAAAAAAGAAGAGAGCTGAGAGATTTCATTGGATTAGCTCAATGTCCTTCAAGAAAATCAACCAATCGGGCGTCGCGTTCGATAAAAATGATTTATAACATACCTTTTTGATTAAATTATGACAGCCCGGCCCAAAAATGTGCGTCGGCCCACCGGGCATTGCCCGGTACGCCAGATGGCCAGTCCATGCCTGCCCACTACACACAGGACACAGCCAAGGGCTGAGGGCTGTAACAGTCGTCTTCTTCAACAACAAAAGCAGCTTTACCCTCTTTCTTGGAGGCTGATTTTGGGTTTGTAGGCTTCCCCTTGGCACCAATTCTTTCGGAGCTGCTCATAATTAAACATTCATAGCGCAAGTGTGGGTTATAAATGTAATTTTAGTGAGACTGAAACAGAGCACCTCAGGAAAGCGTCTAATCCATGCGGTGCTCGTTAGCGCCCCCCTCAAAAAGGATTATTGTTCAATGAATTATGAATACACTATTTTGGCTCTTATCTCTATCTAGACACTTGTTATATACACCATTTTATATTATTCTTTATAAATATATATATTATGTATTATATATTTCTGATATTACTATATATTGGCTGTCTGTCTCTCTGTCTGCTTGCTCGTCTGTTGTCAATGGATTCGGCCAATCTGATTGGTGCCAAATCACGGATCAACTTCGTTCAGTTATACCACTATCTGGTCAGTTTACATTAGTGACAACAGCAAATTAAAAAAAATTAAAACTCAACATACGCATACATATGCACCTGAGCTTAAGGTTAGCTTACCTTGCATTCGCTGAACAGTTGAGGGTGATGGTTGCTTAAATTGGATGTGTTGCCCCTTGCAACAACTTTCTTCTTGCAGCTCCTGCAGATAGGGCTGCCATCCTCGACCAGCTGTCCCTGAGCATTATTATAATAACCAAAATATGCCCAGACTTCAGATTTGGTTCTCTTTGAAGGCGGAAAAATGCAGCGAGGGCTGCTACTGTCACGTCCTCCCTCCGCCATGTCTTCTTCACCTACGTTGGCCCAGAGGTGTCAGGCCAAATACAAAAGCCACAACACAAATACAAAAGCCACAACACGAATGCAAAAGCCACAACACAAATACAAAAGTCACAACACGAATGCAAAAGCCGCAACACAAATACAAAAGCCGCAACACAAATACAAAAGCCGCAACACAAATACAAAAGCCACAACACAAATACAAAAGTCACAACACGAATGCAAAAGCCACAACACAAATACAAAAGCCACAACACAAATACAAAAGCCACAACGGAAGTGGCCCACAACGGAAGTGAGCAAAACGGAAGTGAACAGCAGCGGATGTTGACAATGCAGCGGATGGTTGCTGCCATTTTAGGGCCCGTGTGCCGGCTGTCTCTGGGCAACACAGAGTCCAACTTCGTCGCAGACTTTTTTCCAGGCTCTCTCCTGTTTTGTCCAAGTCTCTGTGTATCTGGTTCTGTCCCGGAGCTCCCGAACTCCGGTCTCTATATGCGTTTGGAGTGTGGTAGTATAGTACGGAGCTAACGAGCTTCGGGGCGCCGAGCACGGAGCATTAGCCCCAGTTAGCACAGCAGTACAACAGCAGGCTTTTCTCGCTTGTTGTGTCGTCCCGAGCCGGGGCTGCAGCGCCGATAGCAGCGCTCCGGTCCACTCCCCGAGCTCTGTACCACCATACTGCTGTACACGCATACAGAGACCGGACAATAAAGGAGAGTGCTTGGAAAAAATCAGAGAGGAAGTTGGACTACTTGCTAAGTTATGAAAATATGTGTCTGTTATTTAATTACAGCGGTCTGTTGTACTTTACTATGAGCCACAGTAGCACAATCACAGCCGACCTTCCCCGCATGCTGACTTGTTGAGTTTATTCGCTTTGACTCTAAGGAGTCATTGTAGGAATAGTGATATTATTCACATGAACTGAGGTTATAGGGGAGACAGTGAGTGTAATAATTACATTCATGTGTCCTTCATTTCCACAACTCTGCCTCATATATATATATATATATATATAATATATATATATATATATATATATATATATATATATATATATGTATATATATATATATACACATATATATATATATATATGGGCATGGAGTGTGGTAGTATAGTACGGAGCTAACGAGCTTCGGGGCGCCGTGCTCGATATATATATATATATATATATCGAGTCAGTGTCTGTAGCTGAGCACTGTGATGCATGTCTCTCTCCCCGGGCCGGGAGAGTTATCATACCGTAAAATCAACCAAATAGCCGGGGGGTTTATTTTTTTCAATTACTTAACAGATCAGGCATTTATTTGGGACAGACGTTTAATTCTTTCCTCTCAAAAATCGGGGTTGAAAATGTCACAAACTTCGCCAGCTTCTCGGTGAATTCTCTGGCATCCTTCTGCAAGTGAAGTTGTTGCAGCGGAGGAAACTTCTCATCTCTGCTGTCACTCACGGTGGCGTGCATTTGTGTCGCCATCGCCCTGATCATTTTGTGGGGTGTATATATACAGTCATCCTCAAAATTATTCATACCCTTGCTAATTGTTGTGATTTTTTATTTTTGTGATGGAATGACTGCATTTTTTCAAGTTTGTTTATGAGTTATATGTGACCAACAAGTGAAAGAATGACAACAATACTCCATTCAAGAAATTCTTCATTTCAGGTGATCTTTATTCATGGATTCTCAAAAAATGCCATGTTCAAAATTATTCATACCCTAATCCAATGTCTTTCTTTAATAGTCGATAGCATAGCCTTTGTTTTTTATGACTGCTTACAGACGATTTTTGTATGTGTCCACAAGCTTCCTGCACGTCTCCTGTGGGATGTTTGCCCACTCTTCCTTTGCGAAAGCCTCAAGCTGGGTCAGGTTGGTCGGTTTCCTCGCCATTACCCTGGTCTTCAAGTGATGCCATAAGTTCTCGATGGGATTCAGGTCAGGACTCTGACTTGGCCATTCTAGGACGTTGACATCATTGTCCTTGAACCATTTCTTCACTACCTTGGCGGTGTGTTTAGGATCATTGTCTTGCTGGTACGTCCAGTTGTGACCAAGCTGGAGTTTCTGAGCAGATTCCTTCACATTTTCGTCAAGGATCCTGATAGAATCCTCCTTTTTCATGAGTCCTTGGACCTTGACGAGGTTCCCTGTACCACTGGAAGAGAAGCATCCCCACAGCATTATGCTTCCACAGTGTTCTTCGGTCTGTATGCTTCTCCTTTCTTCCTCCAGACATATTGAGCATCCATTTGGCCAAATAACTCCAACTTGGTCTCATCAGACCACAGAATGGTTGACCAAAAGCTGGAATCTTGCTTCAAATGACCTTTAGCAAAGGCCAGACGAGCCTCCACATGTTTCTTAGTGAGCAGTGGCGTCTTCCGAGGCCTGCGTCCATGGAGACCTCCTCTGTGAAACACTCGCTCAATGGTGGACCGTGACACCTTCATCCCTGCCTGGTCAAGTGTTTCAATCAGGTCCTTGGTTGTGGTCTGGGGGTTGTTGTTGACCTCTCGGCAGATTTTCCTGGCAAGTTTGGGGGACACCTTACGCTTCCTGCCACAGCCGCTGAGGTTTTTAACAGTATTGAACCTCTTGTGCTTGTTGATGATGCTCTGGACGGTTGCCACAGGGACATCATACTGCTTTGAAATGGCCTTGTAACCCTTTCCTTCACTGTGGGCACGCACAAGACGTTGACGTAGGTCCTCACTGAGCTTCTTCTTCTTGACCATGATGACCAGAAAATGGGGATGACTATAACACTTTTGCTCTTTTTATACTCCTCTGAAAAGATGCTATTTTTTCAGTGTTTAACATTTGTTCAACAATGTTAACCTTATTTAACATTGTAAAACATCTTAAAATAACCACATGACAAAGATTAACACATTTGGTTACACTGCATGAAAAGTGGGATTTTCGTCCCCGTAAACGCCCGAAAATCTCCCTAATTTTCGGCAGTTAACGGCAATTTACAGCCTGCAAACGCCGCGTTCGCTGTGCCACAAATTGTCGGAAACGAACCATGACGTCAGTGGAGCTCCCGGAGGTGCGAACGGCTCTAATTTGCATATGAATCGCAGCGAAACCACGCCTGGTCACAGAATGTGTGGGCTGGCTTGAATATCCTCCCTCAGTATTGGATGAAACCACTACTTTTAAACACGAAAAATCATTCGTGATTGGCTGGCAGATCTGTCAGATCTGTCACTATTGGTCAACCTGAGTCATTATAAACGTAAACCCCAGCCCATATATATATATATATATATATATATATATATATATAAATAATTTTATTTACTTACTTTCTATTTATCAAATATATTCATATAATATATAATATTCATCAAAGACATGAATGAATTTATTGAGGAAAGGAAAATGCCAGGAAGGTGTTGTTTATTCAAAGAAAGAGCTTTATTAACACAAACACATCACAACTATGTACAAAATATAATCCGCCCACACAACAACAGGAAGCTCACTAGAAGCCTAAAATCCTGCAGCACCGTGAAGTGTCTGTCTGCCGCCTCGGAGCTGTCGGTAACTGCCGGCCTTCTGTCTGAATTCGGTCCATTTTGCAGACGTCGGTTGTCGCTCTGCACTTCGGAATCGCCTCTATAATCTCGACTGCAGCGCGGCACAGAGCTCGGTGAGCTCCCGGCTCCATCCAGCACACCCGCCGTCTTGTGCCGTCTTCCCCCTCAGACATCAGGTCCATGGCGGCGCACTTTCAAAGCTCCACCTCATCCTCAGCTAGCTCTCTGTAAAAACAATCAATAAAGACGATCAGTACTGCGCGATGCACTGCGTATGGACGCAAGACATCTATTAATGCACCCGAATAATAGTTACATTGACCAAAAACGGATTTAATCTAACAAGCTCTTACCCTCTTTGTTCTCGAACGACTCCGAGCTGAACTCCTCACAGCTTCAGCCTGCGATGGAAGATCTGGTTGTTTGTACCTGAAGCTCCTGCGTACTATCTTACAGGCAGCTGGAAAACAATTAAATGAAAAGTGGTATGAATAATGAAAACGTAAGTCACTGTAAAATTAAACCATGAAGGAGAAAACAGTAAACGTTACTTACACACGATGGCGTCATTATCAGCATCATGTAAATCTGGACTTGCAGACAGAGCTCCGAGCTAATACGCCTCGGTGTGATGCAAGGTTAGTCTGTGAAAACAACATGCTCGTAGCGATAAACCTCCGTGTCCCTCTGCGGCAGCAAAACGACATCCGTCGGCTACACTCTTCGCGGCGACCCGGCAAAGCTCCTCCCGTCAGCGCAGGCCTCCTCTCGACAAGGCCGGGCCGCTACCCGAGCTCCTGCTAGCCTAGCTTAGCTCCTGCTAGCTAGCTTAGCCGAACTTGCTTCGTGTCCAATAAAACACAAAGACTTCGACTGCGATGGAGAGTCCAGCTCACACACTCAAGGCACGTCGTCCGAATATAGTTCACAGTCCGTTAGTGATAAAACACGACACTGACGGACACACACAGCCCACTGTTAGCTGCTTACGCCATTAACTCTCTGCTCCTTCTTCCTCGTCAGTGACGCTCCGGTCAACCCGGAAGTGTAAAAACTCTTAGAGGTCATGAACTCTCACACGAAATAAGAATTACTTTAACTTCTTTTAAACATTCAGAACCCATGAAATTATATTTTAATGTCACACATTTTAAACAGAAATTATTTATATATTTCAATATCTTATTTATCTCATATGTCATGCACATTTTAACTTAACAACTGGCGCTTTATCTTTAACTTGGTCTCAGGAGAGAGAAAAAAAGGAATAAATAATCTTTTTACATAACATTGGCCATTGCTAATGACATACACAGTAATTAATCTAGCATATTTTAATCAAACAAATCAATTCAAGCTAAAATGTAAGAGTCTATAATTAGGCTATACTGAGCCTCATCTATTTATACCAGAGATTTTCTTAAAATGAAGTTAATACCTTTTAGGAAAATGTCACCTGGGGAAAAACTCCCCTTGCTACCCTGATTTGCATTTGTATAGCTCACAGCATTTTCATTTACATGTTAAAGCCTCCAATAGAATCAGGGGGAGGGGGGTCATGGGGGGACAACTGCCAAGCAAGGCCCACGTCAGTTTCCGACAATTTACGTCAGTTTTCAGTGTTTCCTGCAAATTGCCGTGAATTGTCGCAAACCTGAAATTCCACTACAATCTACAGTGCCGCATACTGACGAAAATCCCACTTTTCATGCAGTGTTACATTTTTGTTGAGACATTGTTAGAGTATGAATAATTTTGAACATGGCATTTTTTGGGAATCCATGAATAAAGATCACCTGAAATGAAGAATTTCTTGAATTGAGTATTGTTGTCATTCTTTCACTCGTTGGTCACATATAATTTATAAACAAACTTGGAAAAATGCAGTCATTTCATCACAAAAATAAAAAATCACAACAATTAGCAAGGGTATAAATAATTTTGAGGAGGACTTGTATATATATATATATATATATATATATATATATATATATATATATATATATATATATATACACACACACACACACACACACACACACACACTATTCCTACAATGACTCCTTAGAGTCAAAGCGAATAAACTCAACAAGTCAGCATGCGGGGAAGTTTTGCTACTGTGGCTCATAGTAAAGTACAACAGACCGCTGTAATTAAATAACAGACACATATTTTCATAACTTAGCAAGTACCCCAACTTCCTCTCTGATTTTGTCCAAGCACTCTCCTTTATTGTCCGGTCTCTGTATGCGTGTACAGCGGTATGGTGGCACAGAGCTCGGGGAGCGGACCGGAGCGCTGCTATCGGCGCTGCAGCCCCGGCTCGGGACGACACAACAAGCGAGAAAAGCCTGCTGTTGTACTGCTGTGCTAGCTGGGGCTAATGCTCCGTGCTCGGCGCCCGAAGCTCGTTAGCTCGTTAGCTCCGAGACTTGGACAAAACAGGAGAGAGCCTGGAAAAAAGTCTGCGACGAAGTTGGACTCTGTGTTGCCCAGAGACAAGCCGGCATACGGGCCCTAAAATGGCAGCAACAATCCGCTGCATTGTCAACATCCGCTGCTGTTCACTTCCGTTTTGGTCACTTCCGTTGTGGGCCACTTCCGTTGTGGCTTTTGTATTTGTGTTGTGGCTTTTGTATTTATGTTGTGACTTTTGTATTTGTGTTGCAGCTTTTGTATTTGTGTTGCGACTTTTGTATTTGTGTTGCGGCTTTTGTATTTGTGTTGCAACTTTTGTATTTGTGTTGCAACTTTTGTATTTCTGTTGCGGCTTTTGTATTTGTGTTGCGACTTTTGTATTTGTGTTGTGACTTTTGTATTTGTGTTGCAGCTTTTGTATTTGTGCTGTGGCTTTTGCATTCGTGTTGCGGCTTTTGTATTTGTGTTGTGGCTTTTGCATTCGTGTTGTGGCTTTTGTATTTGTGTTGTGGCTTTTGTATTTGTGTTGTGGCTTTTGTATTCGTGTTGTGGCTTTTGTGTTTGTGTTGTGGCTTTTGCATTCGTGTTGTGGCTTTTGTATTTGTGTTGTGGCTTTTGTATTTGTGTTGTGACTTTTGTATTTGTGTTGTGGCTTTTGTATTCGTGTTGTGGCTTTTGCATTTGTGTTGTGGCTTTTGTATTTGTGTTGTGGCTATTGTATTTGGCCTGACACCTCTGAGCCACCGTATTCACCACATAACAAGCGCATTTTGCACACTGCACGCTGCACACTGCACACTGCGCCTGCGTAGTAAAACTTGGATAAAGTATCTTGCGAGTTTTCCACACCGTGGTTTTTGACCGCGGCGGATACCATGGTAATTAAAGTTTAAATGGTAACCTTCACCGTCGGGAATTTTTACCATGGTTTACCGTGACACCGGTAACCGTTACATCCCTAATGCCCATTAATGATATGGGACACACTGAAGGCTTATGTTAGAGGACGTGTAATTGCCTTTTCCTCATCTTCAAAAAAGAAAACAACAAATGGGTTGAAATGCATTGAACAAGATATAGTTAATTTGGAGAGGCAACACTATTTAACCAAGGACCCTAATTTACTAATGCAGATAGATGATCTTAAATTGAAATATAACTCCATTAATACATACGCTAGCGAATTGGCACTGATGAAATCAAAGTTATCTTATTTAGAACAAGGGGAAATTGTTTACAATTTAACAATTGTTAAAATTAGCAAACAAGATGGGTCCATTACAGTGGAGCATCTTTAAATTTATGATGTCTTCAAATCATATTATACTGAATTGTATACCTCGACATCACAACCTGAGCCAGATGAGTGTAAATCCTTTTTGCATAATATTTCGCTACCTGTTTTAACACAAGTTGATAGACTAAGTTTAGAAAAAGACTCTTCGGAAGAACTGTCTGCTATGGCAATATTTCAAAAAAGCAAATCACCAGGTTTAGATGGCCTGCCAGTTGAGTTTTATAGTCAATTTTCAAATTATTTATTGCCTCTTTTTCTTGCTATGATCAATGCCTGTTTTAGGAGAGGCTGTCTCCCTCAGTCTTTATGTTTGGCATCTATATCCCTTCCCTTAAAGAAAGATAAAGATCCCCTCCATTGTGTCTCTTATAGGCCAATTTCAGTTATTAATGTAGATTACAAAATCATTGCCCAGGTTCGAGCATTACGGCTTGAAAGGGTTTTACCTAGTATTATTCATCTAGATCAAACTGGGTTTGTTCATGGTCGAACCTTTACTGACAATTTACTCAGGTATTTTGATATTCTTTACCATACAAATTAATTAAATTCTCAAAATGTTATTCTCTCTGTCGATGCTGAAAAAGCATTTGACAGAGTTGAATGGAAATATCTTATGTCTGTCCTTAGAAGGTTAATTTGGTCCTAATTTCGGCACTGGACATTACTCTTTATAGTTTTCCTATGGCCGTTGTAGAGACAAACACCAACTATTCTAAACCATTTCTGCTCTCAAGGGGCACCAGACTAGGTTGTCCAATGTCCCCTGCATTGTTTGCCTTTGCTATTGAGCCGTGAGCTGCAATGATCAGATCTCATGATCATATTAAAGGTATTACAATTGGGAGGGAGGAACATCTCATATCTCTATATACTGATGACATTTTGTTATATCTCCATGACCCCTTAAATTCTATGCTATTTATGTTATCTCTATTTAAAAAAATGGGAAGTTATCAGGCTACAAGGTTAATTGAGATAAAACAGAGATAATGCAAATGGTCTACTAAATGTATTAAGTATTTGGGTATGGTTATTCCGAGAAAACCAGAAGGCACCTTTAATTTGAATTATCTTCCATTAGTTAATAAAATATCAGAAGAATTAAAGAGAATCGGTCATCTTCCAATTTCTCTGATTGGTAGAGCTAACATAGTTAAAATGTCTGTGTTGCCTAAGTTTTTATATTTATTTCAAAATCTTCCGACTACTCCACCACAATCATTTTTTAAAGAAGTACAGATTTTAGTGTCTTCCTTTATATGGAACAATAAAACCCCACAAATTCACATGTCAGTGTTACACTTGCCATATGAGTCTGGTGGCCTGAAGCTTCCCAACTTTTATTATTATTATTATTATTATTATTATTGTTATTGTTATTGTTATTGTTATTGTTATTATTATTATTTATTATTTTCTGACATCTCAGCTTACCCAGTTTAAACAATGGTTTCTGGAAAAGAATAGAATCCTTTGATAATCATCCATAAAATTTGGAATATTTACCATACATTGAGTTCAAAGTAGTGGATAAAATGACCAAGAATCCTGTTACTTTAAACAGCCTCAGCATTTAGAAATTGTCTCATAAACTGTTTGGGTAAAAGATTTCTCTTTCTCCTTCTTGTTCTCCAATTTGGAAGAACAAAGTATTACACGCTGTATGGATGACACTTTTAAATTATGGTATGATAAAGGTATCCAAGAATTTTGTCATCTGTTTGATAATGTGACATTTCTTTCATTTGCTCAGCTGCAACAGAGCCTCCTTCCCATTTATTATTATTTTTTTTCAAATAAGACAATAGGAAGCAGGACAAGCAGAAAGTTATTTTTAAATTATGTCATGTCTTTATTGATTGTTCTGTAGTAAATACTGATAATGTAAGACAAAAGTGGGAACAAGATCTTCATATGGAAACTCAGAAAGAGGATTGGTCTTACGTTTGCAGGCAAGTTAATAAATGCTATTACAATTTAAGGCATAAACTAGCTCTATTTAAGATGATACATAGGATTAATTACACTCCAGAGAAACTACATAAAATGAACAGGGAGATGTCATTTCTCTGCTGGCATTGTAAGAAACAAAAAGGAAAACATTTTCACATGTTTTGGTCATGTGACTCACTCTCCCTTTTTTGGAATTCTGTTATCCAGTTGATATCTCAATGTGTACATGTATCCATTCCATTGTCACCTCATTTATGTTTTTTGGGAAGTAGTATGTCTGACAAGTGGAATGAACATCAAAGTAGGCATATAGATCTTGCTTTGTTGGCAGCCATTAAATGTATAACTTTAAAATGGAAAGAATCCGAACCCCAAGTATTAGTGCACTGGTGGAATGAACTTTCAAGCTACCTCACACTGGACAGTATATACTACAGGAGTAAAGGCAGATCCTCAGAATTTTTAAAAATCTCATATAGAATTTGACTTTATGAATATTCAGGGTCAATTTAAGGCTTAGCAAAAATGGTATGATCTGAATGGAATAATGTGTGTTGTTGTTGTATTGTGGTAGTTTTTTTGTTTATTGTGAGTGGGTTATTTCCCCCATTTTTTTTGGTTTGTTTTATTAGTTTCTTATTTTTGTTGTAGTGTCTGTTGTGTTTCAAGGATATATGTTTATTTTGGTTCTTTGATTGTTGTATATAAAATCTATAAAACATAATAATAATTAAAAAAAAAAGGAATCAGAAATCAGAAACAGATTTATTGCCAAGAAGGGTTTTACACCAACAAAGAATTTGTCTTGGTGAAAAAGGTGCATGGAATGAGCCAATAAACATTAAACAATAAACAGTGACTATCGTGTATATACAATATACAATATAAACAAACAAAGACATAAGTGTGGAATGATTGATAAATAAAGATTGAAGAGCTGTTCAGGAATGACAAAAAATAGATAAAAAATAAAAATAAAATAAAGTGTAGTGAAAAATTACAAGACATTTACATATTCTGCATTATTGTAATGCATAGATCAAGGGTGGTGATGGGTATGAGTGCAAGAGTCAGCGTCAGTGGGGGTGGGGGTCCCGGGACCTGTTAAAGTGAAACTCTCGCCAAAAAGCAACTAAGGCTTTATTTGCGATTGAATATGAGTCAAACCTTCGACTAAAAGCATAATTACGACGAAAGAGGCAAAAAGAGGCACGTTTTTGGTCAAGCTAATTTTCAATGGGGTGCAGGGGCACTTTTACGGTAGCATCAAAAAAGCTATTTTAAAACACTAAGAAGGCACAGATTATCATACACAGAGTTTACTAAAAAGAGGGTTTTTGGACAACTCACTTTAGTAGCTGCATCTCTGCTGTCATAGCAAACAAAAAGTGTCGATCCCCGAGTGCGACCTAACAGGAAGGCTTGAGGAGCGGTCCACCATTACTGTCCTGCCTGTTAGGTCGCACTCGGGGATCGACACTCAAGTAAGAGGCTTGAATAGATAAAATGAAAAAAAAAATGTTGTATAAATAGGGACATCTGTTCAGTTTTGTCCAGGAATGTCTAAAGTATTGACCATTGAAAGTGTATTTTTTCACAATATGGTGAGGACAGTCGAGCTCTGTTCCATGAAATATCTAATCATGTTGCTCGTCTATTGCTTTACAGGCCAGACTACAAGGACTATCTTTGGAGCAATCACATCAACTGCTAAACTCTGCCTGACACCTATTTATTTGTTGTTTTGTACCGACTTTATATTTTGCATTATCTCTAACTTTTTTTAATAAAGTCTTTCAAATGATAAATGCCTTTTCCTTACACTTACAGCATAAACAACCAACCCTCTACAGTTCTTATGCTTTTGGTGATACACCGATAATTAAAACTGAATTAGGTAAGACTCTTTTGGAACACATGTAAATCAATAAAACTACAAATATAGTATACCTTTTATCATTTAGACAATATACAGTACATTAGTACATAGATGCTGTCTTTTACTTTACAACATTACTTGTGCAGCTCCTCAACTCCTGTGATCATCTCTGCAAAAATTATAGAATGACAGAAAACTGGATAAGGATGAAGAACTACATTTATTTACAGGACATAAATTTACATTTCAATGTGTTTATGGGATGTAGAAATTGTATTGATTCTCTCAGAGACAACACAGGACTATTGCTAGATAAAAAATAGAAATCTGGGGTTACGTGGGTGCTGGGAAGCTTATGTGATGGGTGATAAGCAATTATATGAAGGGAGTGCTGAATTAAGTATAGTGTATGTTATATTATACTGCTGTAGGTGTTTAAGGTTCTGCTGATTTGAAATACTTCGGTTGCTTAGTTACTGTTGCGTAATCAGCAATACATAAGATCTATAGGATCATCATATGCTTGTAGTTTTGGTGAGAACCTTGCATTTTGTTATATGTGTTTACAGCTGACCCAAGAGTCTATTTAGTTTAATAAGTAGGAGACTTCACTCAAATCATAAAGGAACACTTCATCCTTCATTTTATCTGAAAAATTACAATTACAAATCAAAACATTTGGAGATACATGCTTTTCACTGGCTAGTATGGAAAATTGTAATCTGAAAAGTAACAAGCAACTGCAGCTGTCAGACAAAATGAAATGAAGTAGAAAGTACCTAATTTGCCTCTGGATGTAGTGGAGGAAAAGTATAAAGTTGCAGATCATGGAAATGCTCTAGTAAAGTAAAAGTGCTTCAAATTTGTACAGTTGCTACTGTAAGTAAAGGGACATAGTTACATCCCATACTGGCTGCAAGTACATTTTCACCTTTTGAAGGGTTGAATTTAATATTAACCTTCATCATAAAGTTTTGAGACTTCACCATTGATTTTCTTCTCAGTGCTATATCATAGGCAACTGGACTTGTTTCAGTTTCTTGAAGGTATTTCACCCCTCAGTTCTTTCAAGTTCTAACAAACTTAGAGGTAGTTGGGTAGCAGGGTAGTTGCAGGCTTTTAAACTCTGCATGGGAGTATCCTTGCAGAGTTGTTAAGGGCATGTGTAACTCTGCCTATGTTGTATCATGGACAACTGGAAGTGTCCCAGATGGTAGCTACGATGCAGCACTATCATGAACTGAATGACCGAGAACCTTCATCAACATTATCACAAGTAGGTCATAATTTGTTAAAATGAACTATCGGCTGCAGCAATTGTTTGTCCTTCTTGTCTGCTGCAGCTACATGTTTTTGCTTGTACAGTAATAGGCTAATCTACTCTATTAACTGTCCAGGGGGGCATCAAATCCTAATCTTGCCTAGGCACAAAAATGGCTAGAGCTGGCTCTTCTCATTCCTTAATGACGCTGTAAGGACACTCCCATACAGGATTTATAAGCCTGCAACTCCCCTCCATTTAGTTAGAACTGAAGAAGCCTCTTGGATGAGAGGTGAAACATCTTCAAGAAACTGAAACAAGTCCAGTTGCCTATGATGCAGCACTTATAATTACCATGACCTTGATGACTGAAAACATTCATCAACACATTGATTTTCTTTTTCATTCTATATCTAATTTCCTTTTTTGGGTAGGATGTGCTATTTAAGAAAAATACAGATATTTTTTTTCTCTTTCTGCCATAATTTTCCCTCACTACAATCACAAATGTTTTAATTGTATTTATTTGCAACCTCTGCTTAATTCAGTAGCAGAGATACAACATTGGCGATGAGGATTCATTTGCATTAGCTAGTTAGTTAGTATGGAGAAATCCGGGATCCAAAACTTTGCATGCTACACCGAGCCAGCTACGCTAAGTTCAAGATGGAAGCAATGGCTAACGTCATTCCAGCTGTGGGCTCATCATAACCGATGATTCAACTGATGCTACAAAGCAAAGGAGACGTGCACTGCTACTTCATCTAGCTGGACCAGATGTACAAGACATTTTCTCAACTCTACCGGACACTGGTGAGGCAATGGAATAGGACAAGGCAGTGGAGGCTTTGAATGCATACTTCCAACACCTAGTCAACACAGCACTAGCAAGGCACACATTTCAAAAATTGCACCAGAAGCCAGGGGAGACAGTGCAGCAGTTTGCCACATGTCTGAGACAAGCTGTGAGAGACTGTGGTTACAGGGGAGATTCTGACAATCAGATAAGGGATGCAATATTAACCAAATGAATGTCAGAATATGTAAGAACATTTTTAGAAGAGGGTCATGGATTAACGATAGCATCTACACTGGAAATAGCTGCTTGTTGGGAGAGCCTCGATGAGTAAATGACAGCCATGTCATGCGGTCGACTAAACCTTCCACAGACACTGTTAACCGAATTGCACTGAAAGGAAAAAAGGGAAAGCATGGAAACGGAAACACAAAAGGTAAACTGAACAGAGACAATAAAATTATGGAAAGTGCTACAGATGTGGGAATACTGATCACACAGGCCGTGATCCAAAATGCTCCGCACGAGGACAAATGTACCACAAATGCCAGTGAAAAGATTTCTTTGCAAAAGTATGCCGCAATAAAGGTGGGAAACTGAAACAAAACGCATGTTGATAAACATGAACGTGAGGACTTTGCATTTGCCATTGACGATAACCACATGCCAGACAGACTTAACTTCTGTGCAGGGCGAGTAAATGTAAAAATGCTGATTGACTGTGGTGCAACAAGCAATATAATCGTAGAAAATGCATGGAAAAAATTTAAAGCAGAAAGCATTACGTGCTACTCCTATGTCCCTAAGACAGAGAGGAAACTTTACTCTTATTCTTCTAGTCAGCCATTAACAGTGAAGGGTGCATTCACATGTGAGGTGTCTATAGGAAAAAAGACTGAACATGCTGAGTTCATCGTAATCAGGGCAAGTGGTGAATCGCTGCTGGGAAAAGAGACAGCAATGTGACTGGGGGTCCTGATAATAGGTGCCAACATTGCTGCCATCACGGACATTAAGCAAACGCTCAAGCAGCAGTATCCTGCAGTGTTCAGTGGAGTGGGAAAACTGAAAACAAGACAGGTCAGTCTACACATTATCCTAGAGGTTAACCTATTCAACCTTCGGGGGGCAGTAGAGTCCAGAATTAAAGAACTGGTGGACTTGAACATCATCAAGCGGGTGAATGGACCCACCCCGTGCATGAACCTGGTTGTGATTGTGCCAAACCCTGGAAATAATGTCTGACTTTGTCTGGATATGAGATGGGCCAATGAGGCCATAGTGAGAGAATGCTTTCCGATCCCCACAGTACTGCAGAGTACTGCAGAGCTACTGCAAGGCACAAACGGCTCAACCATATTCAGCAAGTTAGACTTAAAATGAGGCTACCATCAACTTGAACTGACTCCTGAATCACTTGACATCACCACATTTGCTGTGCACAATGGAGTGTACAGGTACAAAAAACTGTTGTTTGGAGTCTCCTCTGACAGCTAACAATATCAGCACGAGATAGCCAATGCATTAGCTGAGAGGTGCATAGCTTCCTTGGGCTCATGGGATACAGCAGCAGATTTATCCTGCATTTTGCAACTCTATCAGAGCCACTGAGGTACTTTGACAAAGAGGCACTGACCCAGGTAATAGTGGATGCAAGTCCTGTGGAGTTAAGCGCAGTCCTAGTGCAAAACCAGAAAGGAATTGAAGTCCCTTTGTGCTACGTAAGCCGTAGCCTAACTCTAGTGTGGGCCAACCAGAGACTACATCCATACCTGTATGGGCGACAGTTTGACCTAGTCACAGATCATAAGCCATTGGAAGTGATATATGGTCCTCGCTCCAAACCATGTGCACAGATGGAGTGGTGGGTTCTTCTCCTGCAGCTGTACCAGTTCAAAATAGTACACATAGCACGGAAGAACAACATTGCTGAATCGCTATAAAGACTCTTACCAAACACGGTGAAACAGGCGGAACATGGGCATGGAGCTGATGAGTATGAGAGATGTGTGGCAGTGAACGCGACTCCAAAGGCACTCACCACTCGAAAAGTGGAGGAAGCATCTGCCACTGACCAAAAGCTCCATGAGGTACGCAAAGCCATAGCAAATGGACACTTTGAGAAGTGCAAACAATATGCTGTCATTGCAAATGACTATACTGTGCTATACACAGTAGGATATCTTGTTCTAAGAGGCACACGTATAGTGCTGCCCCAGGCCTTGCGAACACGAGCACTTGGACTAGCCAATGAGGGACATTTGGGTATAGTGGGAACAAAGTAACATCTCAGCACTTCAGTGTGGCGGCCTGGCATGGATAGAGCAGCCGAGAGACATTGCAAAGACTGCCACGGATGCCAGATAGTTGCTAGACCTGACCAACCTGAACCACTATGACCCACACTGCTGCCTGATGGACCCCAGCGGGATGTTGTTGTATACCTACTGAGACCTCTCCCGTCCAATCACTCCATAGGTAGTAGAGGTAGTATAATGAATATGATGTCACGACCACCACCACAGCAGAGAAGCTCATAGACAGTCTGGAGTCGTCTTCAGCAGACACGGATTACCAGTCACGTGCAAGTCTGACAATGGTTCTCAGTTCCGATCCGAACAATTCAGACTGTTCTGTGAGAAAAAATGGCATCGCATACAGCAAAACCACACCGAAATACTCTAAGGCCAATGGAGAGGTTGAGCATCAGAACGCATCACTTATGAAAAGGATCAGGATTGCTCAATCAGATGGACTTGATTGGAAAAAAGAACTGACAAAGTATGTGATGGTCTACAGGAGCATCATCCATCCAACAACAGGTAAAAGCCCTGCTGAACTGCTTTTCAACTGAAAGGTAAGAAGAAAGCTGCCTGAACTGATTGAAGTGCACACTGATCAAGAAGTATGTGATTGTGACACAGAGCTAAAGGCAAAGAGCAAACTGTATGCAGTAAGGGTGTCACGATTTCGATTTTAAATCGAAATTGACCGAAATTAAGTCACAATCACGAACTTTGAATTAAAGAATGGAATCATTGATGCTGCCACACCCCCATGTCACGTCCGGTCGGCTTGCCGAGTGGAAAAACACACACACGTGTTGAAGTGCTGCGAGTTAACCTCCTCTAACTTAGCTACTAGCTAAGCCAGTAGCTATTAGCTACAGCCAGCCAAACGATAGCATGGTGTTACACCATTCCTGTTCGGCTCCCGGACCGTGGTCGGGAAGCACAGGGGAGATGATTTCCTCCAGGGCCGAAGTTTGTGTTTACCTTCGGGGTGAACCACTTTCATGTGTTGGCCTGCTGCGACATAATGCCAGGGAGCTTTGCTGTATCTGGAGGAGCTGTCGCCTTTATTCACAGCCAAACTGCAGACTATATTGTACACTTTATTGCTGTCGCTACTACTGCTACTCCTTTCGCTTCTCCTTCCTCTCCCATTCATTCACTGTCCGCACGTATGCACGCTCCCTAACTTTCGCTCACCCACTCACACCTTACGCACCTTACGCACACACACCTCACGCACCGCCCTGTTCCTTAAAGGGGCTACGCCACTCTTACAACAATGGCAACTGCAGATGCAGGAGACCCATCGACAGAACTTGACCCCCCTCCTCTTTTACAGAAGTTGTTAATAAATGTTTTAAATTTGACAATGTAGTGTGGTACATTTTGAACAAAGGTCAGATATTATATTGCATAAAAGTCTAGTCTAAAAATGGCATAGCAAGCTTAAAAAAAAATAATATAAAAATCGAGAATCAAATTGAACCGTATCCTTAGAATTGAAAATGCAATCGAATCGAGGATTTGGAGAATCGTGACACCCCTAGTATAAAGACACCAGAAGAGCACAGCTATCAGAGGTCAGTGTTGGTGACGCTGTGCTCTTGAGACAAGACAAAACTGAAAAATTCTCCACCACATTCAATGCAACAAACCAAGAGCACAAACAAAAAATGACGTTGACACAAGCAGACCAATAGATAGTCTGACTATGGTCTCAAATGACTGAAAGAAAAAGAAGAGAATGTTCACATTGTTCATGAGTTAAAACCTGTGGGTATACAGAATGTGTTTGACTTCTAGAAGAAATTATTACAGTTCATGATTTTGAAGAATTGTTGTGATTTATAGTTTCTTAAAGGAAAGCAATATGTTCACTAAGTAATGATTTCTGACTAGTACTAAGTAACAAAGTGATTTTGAGGTACATGTTCCTGTGTGGTGAAGTTATATTACAACTGTGGCCGCTCAGAAAGAAGCTAAAATGAGAATTCCTGGAATGTGAAGTATGATGTGAAGTAAAATCCTGAGTTATATTTTCTGTAAAGAGTTTAATTCTAAGAAAAGGAGGGCTGTCATGTCCATGAGTAACATGCCCTACTAGAATGTTGAAATGGGTAGGGCGGAGGAAGTTTGTATTCATTAAATTCGTGCTCAGCAACAGACAGACGTGTCTATGTGTGGCCCATATTATTCAGATTAAATTCTGCAACCTCTGCTTAATTTAGTAGTAAAGCAGAGATACAACACCATGCTACAAAAGATGGATTGTATTTTATCATATGTTGGAATGTGTTTGTAGATGGAAAGAAACAACTTAGTTTTAGGCTTGGCTTGGGTTATGTTGTTTAAAGTTGTGCTTGCATGATAAACACTGTATTTGAACATTCTATAATGGTCTAATGATGTTGGTTTATAATCTTGATGATTTTTAAAATATATATATATCTTCATTATTGCCATATAATAACCATGCCATGTGACTAGGCTAACTGTGGGTATGTTAACCTCAATTAACATTTTTCCAGCACACTATTAAAGTAGAAGAGAATGATGTTAAATGTGTGACAGCAGGCCTCATGGTTGGGGAAACGTCTTGTATGGAATCATCTTCGTCTCGGTATTTTTAAAAGATGGCTCTTAATATTAACTGATAGCACCCAACATAAAGAGCGTGCACTGTGGTGTGTCTGGTATCGTCATCACGCCGCCGATTAGGTGGAGGGTGACGTATGCAGCAGTCCTCCACCCCTGTCCCCCCTCCCTCTCTCGGTTCTTCTCGCGGATGCTGCGACTGAGCTCAACTCCTCCTCCTCCTCCTCCTCCTCCCTCAAAGATGTCGCATGAGCTTCTCCTCTCACCGCAGCGTTTCTTTTCCTCTCTTTCTTTTCGTTATCTCCCAGTGTCCTAAATAGTTCACCGAGTTCGATCAAATTAGCAACTCTCACCGCCGGGAGCAGTTCGCCCTCTTCTAGGTACACGGACTGCCCCTCCTCCCCGCAACGGAGGTGTTTAGCCCCCCAACCCGGCGCATCCTCTCTCTCTCTCTCTCTCCCTCCCTCTCTCTCTCTCTCTCTCTCTCTAGCTCTCTCTCCCTCTCCCTGTCTCTCTCTCTCTTTCCCCGCAAACGCCGCAGAACTCCGCCGACCAGCCGTCAGGTGACCGCGCGGAGCGGAATATTCATCAGCAACGTCGTCGTCTTTCATCCCTCCACTCCCTCGGACTGCAGGCTGCTGCCGCAGCCCCGGTCCCTCCTGTATCCTCTCATCCGGTCTGGGACATTCTCTGCTCCACGCACACGCAGATTAACAGGGATTCTGCCTCCCCGCCCGCGCGTTGATGCTGATGTCCTTGAGCTCGGCCTGCACGGTGAGTCGGTGAGTCCGTGCGCGCCTGCGTGCGTGACTGTTATTTACCCCGGGTGCCCGGGTGCAGTTTTATTAGGAGGGATGTGTCGCTTCATTAATAGCGTGTGGGGAGGTTTCGAACAGACTGGCAGAATGTAAAACAGGCCTTGTGGGGAATTTCTCAGCACAGGCCTGACACAGCTGTAATGATAGCCTATACAGGAGGGCATACCATAATACCCTGGCAAACAGCGCGATTACATTGTGAGGGAGTATGTGTGCGCGCGTGCACGCATGAATGTGCTTGGGCGCGCGTGTAGATCTAATGATACATATCTGTCCGTCCCCGTTCCCGTGTCCTGTCTATTGATGGAGGGCTGTCGCTTGCCTCTAGTATGCACCGGGCTGTAGGCTACCGGCTATCAGTTGCGTTTTTTGTCTCGGTTACGGCGCGTCGAACCTGCAGCGCTGAGCTGCGGGGTTGTCGTTTTGATCTCGGAATGATCTCTGGCCGGAAGGACCTTCACAAGCTGCCCGGCGCAGGGTGGATGTGATTCGGGCCGAGCAGAGCGGGCCAGCGGTGGCCGGGCCGGTAACCTTGCGGAGGGACGCAGAGTAGGCAAGTGGCGCACCATAGTCAGTTTCTTCTTGCATTATTAGTAGGCGTTCGGTGCAGTTCTCAGCGTTATCCAGGACCTCGTCTTGTTGCCATGTATGTGCTGAGGAGCAGGATGAACAGTGGGATGAAGCTTAGGCACGTCTGAAGGTGACCAGGAAAGGTCGTTTTGTGTGGGAAACACACTGTTGCATGGGGCCATTCCTTGAATGAAATGTGTGAGTGTGTAGCTTTGGGTTGAGGTGGATAGTGGCTCATCTGGGAGGGACATGACACACTGTTAGTGTGAGTGTGTGTGTCTGTGCATGTCTTTAAGAGAGATGGATATACATCAGGGTGGACATGGATCAGTCTTTGCAAGGACTTTCTTTCTCTCTTTCCAACCCCCCACCATCATATCGTCATCATCATCCTCTTCATCACCAGTACCATCCAGTTGTCTCAATATGCTCTAGAGTAATGCAGATATCTGTACCCTGTTGGCTGCTCACCTTTAATAGCTCCAGCCACTGACTGTGTCGAATTCTAAGTGTGCTATTCCCGCTGGGCATTACAGAAGTGTGTGACTGGCACCGAGCCAGTGACGGCCGGCAGCAGCCCAGATAATAGAAGGGCTCTGCTAAAGGTGACCCTTCAGATGCCTGTCAGAAAGTAGGACTGCAGGTGCACAGGTGGACCACAGACTAGCCTGTGTAGGAGGAGAGATAAATACTGAAAGTTCACACACATACACACACACACACACACACACACACACACACACACACACACACACACACACACAGAAGTAATGTGAACATGGTCACCTAGGATGAAAATTGTGTCCACCAGAAGTGCAGACAGTAACACATGTTTTAGTGTCACGCGCTTGAGGTCCTTCCACAAAAAACAAAACAAAACAACAAAGAAACTCAAAAAACAATCAAATTGCTGCGACCCTCTGAGGGACAGTCGAAGTGCACAGCTAGCATCAAGGATAAATGGGCAGGCTACTGAGGACTTTGGTGACCTTTTATGTGACTCTTTTTATGTTCAAACATATTTTCAGCCAGGACAGCCCTGTGCCTCCTGCTCTGACTTTTATTTTGAAAGAACTGTGGTGTATGACACATTTGTGTGTGTCATGACAGACATCATATAGGTGATGTCTCCGGGCATGAGTGTTAGTGTCTTTGTGTGTTTACTGTACATTGTGATGTTTGCATCCTGTCACAGTGGAACTTATTTTTGTGTGTGTGTGTGTGTGTATGTAAGAGTTAGGAAGGTGTAACAAATTGTGTTTTTTTGTTTCGTGCAATTTATGTAATACAGACTCTCAGACACACACACATACATGTGTGCACTGTACACATCAAAGCTATGGGACAAACAGAGAGACACAGTCAGAGTTATTTGCAGTAGTTGGGAGGCTAAACAGAAGAGCTATTTCTTGTGTGAGTGTTATAAAATCAGACAGAACCAGTGAGTAAGAGATCAGGCTGAGAAGAAAATGTGCGACTGGCTGAGTAAATAAATGATTGCAGTAGCAGGAAGCAGATTGACAGGGAACACGACAAAAATGAGAGTGAGGAGTAGGCAAACAGAGGAAGGTAAAATAATGACGAGCAATGAAACACCACAAGACAAGGCAAGCAAAAGCTGACAGAAAACCTCTAGATAGATAGATAGATAGATAGATAGATAGATAGATAGATAGATAGATAGATAGGAAAACAGGCAAATAAGAGAAGATGGAGAGCAAGAGGAAGCTTCAAAGGCAAAGCAGGGTGACTCAGACATAAACTAACACTCTCAGTCAGGATTGAGGCATGGCAGGGAAGAGATGAAAAAAGGGAGGGAAGAAATGCAAGAGGAAGAGGGGGGTGAGGGAGAGTGAAGAGTGGAGAGGAGGGAAGAAAAAGGGAATTAATGATGAGCTTTACTTCTGTTCTTTCCTGCGCATCCTTATGTGAAATACCCTGATAGGAAAATCTGATGTCAGAATCAGTATTGTGATGCTGAACATTTTTAGTTACAGGCAGCACTAATTGCTCATGTGGGAAGTAGGTTGGGCTCAATCAGTGTGGCTGAAGGAAAGCCAGTCGCAGTTCTACTCGGCAGTCCTAGCCCTAACACAATCGGTGTCAGATTTATTCTAATTAAATCAAGTTCCATGGATGGGTTGAAATGTTCATTCAGTGATTAGGAAATAGTTTTTCAGTAGATTCAACAAGAGCAGCCCGCTTCAGGAAATGTCTTTTTTTCAGGTCTCACAAGCTTTTTATTTGACTGAACATGAATTGTTATCACACCTGTAAGGCATGTGGATAAGTCCAGGCAAGACATGGTTTGTGTCACACTGGATGCACTGGACATACCTGTACTGATGAAATTTATCTGGGCTAACCCAGGAAACCAACTGATAATCTTTATTCTTTGTATAATCAACAATCCCACAAGCCCCATTGTTCAATCTATTAGAACACATCAATGAACCACACTATTGCACTGGGAGGCATAAAAGAATTTTTTTAACAAGCACCAACCAGATGGGTGTATCCACAGCTTTCTTTGAATAAATATTAGCCTGGAAACACATTTTCTGTAGATTATTTTCTCAGCGTTGGATTTTATATACCACTTGCTCATGTCATGTATGTCTGTGTGTATGTGTGAGACACAAAGCGGGCTCTACAGTGTGTAGTTTTCACACTAAGTTTGATCTTTTAGATCGATTAAAGCTGACAAAGCGTTGTCGTCAGCACTTTGGGAATGTTTAGGTTTTTGCCATTTCTTGAATTAAATGAAGAAACAACATTTTGTTAACAATAATTTAACATATGTTAAGAAATTAAATGAAGATGCATTATTGGGTGCACCAGTGCCAGCAAGAGCCCTAGTGAGGTGTATTTAAGGATTTAAGTCTCGATAAGAAGCCAGTGGGCCTGGAGCTCCGAAACAGAGACAAGGTAACCCACCTGAGTCCTTCACAAAAAAATCTGAAGTCCAGCAGTATTAAACAACAGTTCCTTTCACACAGATTCTGCAATATCGCCACAACGAAGGCCTTTCTATGCTGGCTTTTTTTATTTACATTGAACACAGCACGCGGAACCAAAAGAGGGGTAATGGCAAACATCACAACATTTCTGTTGATCTGTGTTGTTGTTTTTTTAAAAATTTTTTTTATGTGTTTCCAATAGGGCTGCCCGATAAATCGAATTTTCATCGTCATCGCGTTATGAACATGTGCAATAAACACATCGCAAAAGACTCTCTGACACCGATGAATAAGAAAAAAACCTTGTGTTTACATGCGCCATGCATGCACCGTGAGCATGCCAACATCGGACGGAGCCCTGGATGCAAAGGCCAATCAGATGAAGCCCCAGCTAGCAGTTAGCTGCCCTGACAAAATTAATCGGCATCAGTTTGGTGGTGATTGCCAGGTTATGATGGCTGAGGGAGGAGAGAAAAGCCATGAAAATGCATCTACGAAGATCTTGTGGTGAAAAGAAACAGCACTGAGTGTGTACTGATTGTGTGAGTATGTATGTGTCCAGGAAATAGCAGGATGAACAAGTGTGTACCCTTGATCACGCTACTAAAGAGTTAAGGGAATGAATTACGGGATGTTTTTAACTCCGACGTGAACGGGTCAGAGTGCTGTATCGGGCGGGTGTGTGTGTGTCGGAGAGCCGTGTGTCGGGCGTGTGTGTGTGTGTGTCGGAGTGCGGTGTGTCGGGCAGGTGTGTGTGTGTGCGTGTGTGTGCATATGCGCTGCCCACAATTATGGACTTATTTTGGATTCAGGAGAGACGCATTAACTGTATAGGTAATAATTCGCCAACGTCAATATTTGTTTATTTATCGCAAGTTATATCGTAATCGCAATATTGAACAGTGTTATCGCACATCGCAGATTTTCCTCATATCGTGCAGGCCTAGTTTCTAATGGTATCACTGGTTTATTTCAACATGTACCCACCCACTGTTTATAGTCACATGGATACTGTTATCATTTGCTGTGAATTGAGATCCTGACCCACCATGCATCCTGGAAAGTGGCAAAGATATGTTTTTATCTCAAAATGACATCACATAATCACCATCAGTAAACAGCGGACCCTGTCTGGCTCTTTCACTAATACCAATATTAGTTGTCAAAGACAATACCAGTTACGACATTACTGTTGTTTGGTCCTGTAACGTGCTTTGTGGGTTCAAGTGTGGGACATTTCTCTTTTATTTGATGAGTGAAGGATCTGTTTAGTGGTCAGACTGTGAATACCATCAGACACACCCCTGATCTGAGCTGCTGGCCTACTCTTTAACACAGAGGTCGTCTCGCCTCTGCTGTGGCTCTGTAACTGTTGCTGGCGGGTCAGAAGCATAATGAAACTGTCCCCCCAGACCGCTTTCAAAAGGCAGTGTGAATGGGGCTAACTTCAACCAATCGTCCACAGGCGTTTATACAATGGAGAGAGATGGGGAAGGTCCAATTTTTCACATCACATGACAATCCACTCACATATGACCAATAAAAAAGCAGCAGACAGTGCAGAAAGTTCAAACATGTATGCTAGTAATGCTACAGGACCTGCATGGTACCAAACAGCAGAAGGACACAGTGATCAACCAGCTGGTGATCAGAGAGAGGCATTTAGCAGCCAAAGAGCACCATTTTTCTTCCTCAGAGTCTGAGTTAATAATGGACTTGTCAGGTAAACAAAAACACACCTAAAAAATGAATGCCAATTCTGCTCAGTATCTGCTGGATGTATTAACAAACCATATTCACTTTGTGAGATAATGTTTTGACAGTATTGGCTTCAATTTTATTTTTATACGGATAAACCCCTTTTCTAAAATTACTGTGTGTAATATGTTGCCTCAGAAATGACTTGATGCAATGATTGTAAGTTGGATCAATAGAACAAAGTGGTAATGTGTTATCTCTTCCTGGCTCTCTCTTAGGTCCTGGTGGTGAAGCAGTAGCTACCTCTGAACTGGATCCATTTCCTCTCTCTGATTTATCAGCCGCCTTTGCCCTGCTTGCCCCTCTCTCCATCTGTCCATCATCTGTCCATCCTGGTCTGTGAGTCTGTCAGCCCGTCCATCCATCCGTCCATGGACTGGCCGTGACCCTGGAGGGAGGGGGACAGAAACGAGGAAAGAGCGGAGTTGCAGAGGAGACAAAGTAAAAGAAAGCTGGATTCATTCAGACATTACGCTTCTGAAGTTCCCCTGCTCGTTGTCCTTGATCCCCCTCACCTTCCTCCTCCTCCTCTTATTATGAAGAATTAAAGGAGCAGTGGGAGGCTAGGCCAAGGTTGTTGGGAGAAAAAGAAATTCACAGCCAACGCCCCTTCATTGTCCATAGAATTACCTGAAGGTTTAGGTACAGTATATTATAATTGCACAATTTTAATTAGGAAATCAAGACTGTACCAAGATTCTTCTGAGCACATGAACAGCCCTCCAGCAACCAAACGAAAGGGGAACTGAGTTGAGGACACACTACGCAGAGAAAGGAGGACCAAAAAAAAAAACCCTTCCTGACATGTCAACAACAGCTACGATGGGTGAAATGGCAAATAGCGCAGTGGAGTTTTATCCCAAAGGGACTCGAGGTGGGGGCGGAGGAGGAGGAAGGACAGATGGCAGCCATGCAGGGGGAGACTTCGTGGTCACGGTGAACGAGCTCAGGGAGCTGATGGAGCTCCGAGGGGTCGATGCCCTGCAGAAGGTCCAGGACAGCTATGGAGACACAGAGGGGCTCTGCCAGAGACTACAGACCAGCCCCACTGAGGGTGAGCAGTTGGTTATGGATGGTTAAACTGGGAAAGTAGATTGGTGTATGGATGGATAGATGGATGGGTGGATTAATATTACAGATGTTTATGATGGCTGGATGAATGGGTGAAAGCCCAATTGTATCAATAGACTGATGGAGAAATGTTTGGGTGGATGTATAGATAAATCAATGGATGAACAGATTGTTGGCTGGCTAGATGGATGGATGGATTTGTAGAAAAATGAATGTACATGGGTAAGCAGGGACAATTGGTTCACTGACAGGAGATGATGGATGAAGTGGAAGGATCCCTGACATTATTCTGTTTGGTTGAGTCACATATTAACACCACTGCATTGGTGTAGTTGCTGCAAACTGTGTACTGTCTTAATTCTACAGCATCATCATTTGGCTCAAACAGAATACGTGGTCACCAATCATGATAAATGTTATTCTTGCAACTTGTGTATTAACAATAAAAACAAGTAGCCTGGATGCTGAAAAGCCATAATTTCAGTGTAGCACAACACATCTCAAAGAAGATGCATGATGAAATTAAAGCACTTCATCAAACAGAATAAACACATTTTACTCACAGAGTATAATCCTGGCTATAGAAAGCAGTTGTTGGTGGAGCTGGATGCAAAGAGAAAATGGGCGGATGAAGGGATTATGTTGGATGACTGGATTAAAAGTGAAGAGTAAATGATTAAATGGATAATTTGAGTAGAAGTGTGCAAGAATGAACTAGAAAGGATTGATTAAGGGATTTGATCTTTTTTACAATGATAAGTAACAGTTTTCTTCCCTTGTAATTGTAATTTCTTTGTTTTTGAAATGTACATTTAAATTGATAAAAGTAAGCAATGAAGACATCCTTTCACTTCTCCATCGACATGGGGTGAGAATATGATGATTGAATTTTCATTTCTTGGTGAACTTACCATTCAGTTTATAATGAAAATAATCATTAGCCGCAGACTATACTTGTTGAATGAATTGCCAAAAAGCTGACTCACATTTTTTATTTGATTAATTCGTTGTGAAACCACCCACATCATACATATAAGACAAAACCAAAATACATACTTCCCCACAAAAAACAAGACAATTACAAATAAAGACAAAGTAATAACAAGGCCAGTCATTGTTCTATGAAAAAAAAACAGGTTCCACGCAAGACAAAAGATTACCCGAATGCTAAAACACAGCTGAAAAAACTAAACAATTTGACAATCTTGACAGTCTCATTTCACTTCGCACCTTGCACTTGGTTTGCTTTGGTAGTTGGTCTTCCTGTTGTTACATGGTGGTCTGATTACATTACTTGCCCACCACCCCACCTGTAGACTTATCGATAGTCCGATGATGGACGCTTCGATAACAAACTGCCCAAAGCATCGGGGCCAGCAGCAGAGTCACACTACAGAATAACAGGAGTCACATTTAACTGTTAGAGTGCAGAGAGTTAGCAGAGCTGACTGACGACAATTGTGGCAGATTTGTTGTGAAATCGACAAGCAAAAGCGTCAAGGAGATAATTCCTCACTGAGGACCTGTGACTAGTCTATTTCAAAATAAAAGCCAACTTGCGTTTTAAAAAAAATCATAGATTGTGCTTTTATTTCAAGTGCAAGGTGTAGTTCAAATTAGTTGTTTTTGAAAAAAACTATTATGTTTTTGACATCAGATCCCTGGATAGATATAGGGGAGGGGGGGTCCTCTTGTTAACATTAAGAAGAAATAGGGATGGATTAACATTTATATTTTGATGGAAAATTAAGTGAATTTCTGCAGAAATGCCATCCCAGAAAGATTTGAGTACAGGACAAGACCAAAAACAATGTATAAAGGAAGCTGTATGTAAATAAAAATCTTTTTGCATAATAGCGAGGCTGGGAGTTAAATTTGTTAAATATTGAGGATGTAAAGTAGATCCTATGAGAAATGTAAAACTGTTTCATGTATCTGATAACAGATTAATTAGGAATGAACCTTATGAAGTTTATGACTTTATACCAATCATCTTCATTCAAATCAATTTCCAAGAGTCTTTGCCATCCAGATTTGTTCTGTTAAATAGTTTATGTTGTAAGGCAGGAAAGCAATTTCTAACATTTTAACAAATTAGTTACTCCTCCATCATAGTGAAGATCATATTGCTCAAATCTGGAAAACTGGTCATTATAAAACTGCAAATTTGAAGCAAGGCAAAAAGTGACATGACGACTTTACATAAATGGTGCTGAATTTGTTAAATGACATAAGACTATGAACTAGAAACTAAAATGTTTGGTATTGCAAGTCCCCCAAAATGTATAGGTAGCGGTGGGTCAGTAGATCTTACTCTCACTTTTTACTCCCTCTCCATATGAATCTCAGTGAAATACTATCAATCTCTTTTCCTATCTTCTTATCGATGGTATCACCTGGATAATGTAAAGACTTTGCGGTAACATGGCAAATCCTACTCATCTAAGAAATAGGAAGAATATCTTGGTACTCCAAGTCTGCTGTCACAGCTTTAAAAGAGGGTTCATATTTAATTTATACAATTCACATTGTCAAAATTTTGGACAAAAGTTCTCAATCAATGTTTTTTCTTTATTTGTATTACTTTCTTCATTGTAGATCAATACTGAAGACATCCAAACTATGAAGGAACACACATGGAATTATGCAGTTAAAAAAAGGCTTAAACAAACCAGAATTTCATATTTTATATTCTTCAAAGAAGCCAGCTTTTGCTTTGATGACAGCTTTGCTCACTCTTGGGATTCTCTCATCAGCTTCATGAGGTAGTCGCCTGGAAGGGTTTTCCAACAGTCTTGAAAGAGTTCCCAGAGGTGCTAAGCACTTGTTGGCTGCTTTGCCTTCACTCTGCGGTCCATCTCATCCCAAACTATCTCAGTAAGGTTTAGGTTTGGTGACTGTGGAGGCCAGGTCATCGGACGCTGCACTCCATCACTCTCCTTCTTGGTCAAATAGCCATTACAAAGTCTGGTGGTGTGTTTGGGGTCATTGTCCTGTTGAAAAACAAATGATGGTCCCACTAAGCACAAACCAGATGGGATGGCATGCCGCTGCAGAATGCTGTGGTCGCCACGCTGGTTAAGTGTGCCTTGAATTTTAAATAAATCACCAACAGTGTCATTAACAAAGCACCCCCACATCATCACACCTCCTCCTCCATGTTTGATGGTGGAACCATGCATGTAGAAACCATCCACTTGCCTTTTGCGTCCCACATAGACACGGCTGGTGGAACCAAAAATCTCAGATTTTGACTGGTCTAATGTCTGTTCCTTGTGTTTATTTGCCAAACATGTCTCTTCTTGTTGTTCTTACTCAGTAGTGGCTTCTTTGCTGCAATTCAACTATGAAGGCCTGATTCACGCAGTCTCCTCTGAAAAGTCGATGTTGAGATGTGTCTGCTACTAGCATTTACGTGGGCTCTAATTTGAGGTGTTGTTTATTTGAATCTGGTAACTCTAACAAATTTATCCTCCCCAGCAGAGGTAGCTCTTGGTCTTCCTTCCCTGGGGTTGTACTAATGAGAGCCAGTTTCATCATGTGTGTGATGGTTTTCATGACTGCACTTGAGGATACATTAAAAGTTCTTGATATTTTCTAGATTGACTGACCTTCATGGCCTAAATTAATGATGAACTGTCATTTCTCTACACTTAGCTGAGTGGTTCTTTCCATGATATGGATTAGAATAGTAGATGAATAAGGCTATTTACTGTATTGAACTGTGTACCAACCCTAGCTCTGCACAACAAAACTGATGGTGTCAAACACAGTAAGAGGTCAAGAAACTCCACAAATTAACTCTTGAAAATGCACACCTGTTAACTGAAAACCATTCCAGGTGTCTAGCTCGTGAATCTGATTGAGAGAATGCCAGAAGTGTGCAAAGCTGTCATCAAAGCAAAGGGTGGCTAATTTGGAATATAAATCATACGTCTTCAGTATTGATCTACAATGTAGAAAATAATAAAGATAAAGAATAACCATTGAATGAGAAGATGTGTCCAAACTTTTGACTGGTAGTGTACAGTGGGAGAGACATTTATGCCCAGGTTAGATGGACTATTGAAAAGATAGCTTGAATGGAATTTTTTAAGACTAGCAGTATTTCCACAGGAGCCAAGAGGCCTCTTTTCAGATTTCCCAAAGAGATCGTATAACAGCAAGCAACAAAAATACTGCATAACCTCCAGGGTAGCAATAAAAAGGTTTGTGGGCTAAACATGAATAACATGTCGTCGGCGTACAATGCAATTTTGTGAGTATATTTGTCCAGGTATATACCATGAATATAATCATTAGCTCTTATAGCCTTTGTCAGAGGTTTGATAGTCAGGGCAAACAATACTGGGGAGAAAGGACAGCCTGAACGGGTTCCTGTCTCCAGGAGAAAATCCTGTGAGCGTATTCTAGAGTGTTTTTAGTAACCCTTGCCTTAGATGTAGAGTACAGCGACTGTTTCCCTTTAATAAACTACTCTCCTATCCATTTGATAAAGGACTCTCCTATCCATTTAATAAAAGACTCACCTATCCATTTTATAAACGACTCTCCTATCCGTTTAAAAAATGAATTTGACAAAATGAATGAATTTCCCCCATTACCACAACAGTTACCTCAAATTTGATTGAAAATCACCTCAATATTATTAAATGATAATAGTGTCCTATTTTTCGACAAGCGCTTAAGAAATGGATGCTAATGTCTTTAATACATTTGCAGGAAAAATCCAACCCCTTTCTGGTTAACTTCTGTTGATCATGACAGTCTAATTTCCAACTATTTCTGTCTAACTTCCCTTCAGCAGACCATTAAACTGAAGTGAGTTGTCGCAGCTTTATATCACTTGGAAATAAAGCTATAATAACACTATTATTATAGTGTCCTTCTACTTCTGCAGGCCAGCAAATTGAAGTACATTTTTTAACCATTTACCATCTCACCCATTAGATATTATTAGGCATCAATTGGCAATTATTAATAAAACTTTTATAATGGGAAATTAGTAACTTGATTCTATTATTATGAAGTTTGCTTTGTCAGTAATTGGCAAGTCATGGTGGCAAAGATTTAAAAAAAAGAAGAAAAAAAAAGAAATATAGGAAATGTGTTCCAAAGTTGGACTGTTCTGGTGAATGCACACACTGACACACACAAAGATTTGTAATGACGTCTGAATGTTGGTTACCATGTTTTAAGATTGTGTTGCACATGCTTGTATGTTCTAACAGGGGTGTGGTACCACACTACGCCCACTCATTGATCTAATTCGTAACCTAGCAACACAACAGCAGAGAGAAATTGGCTGGGAAAGTCAGAAAGAGATAAAGATGACTGAGAACTGTGAGATGGAGATGTGTGGAACAGAGGGGGGTGAATGGAGGAGTAGAGAAATGAAAGAGTGTGTGTGTTCAAATGTTAGCAAAGTCCATGTTATAAGTATGTGTGTGTTTGTGTGTGTGTGTGTGTGTGTGTGTGTGTATGTGTGTGTGTGTGTGTGTGTGTCAGTGTGTGTTAGTTGTCTTTGTGGGTGAAAGAGAGAGATGGAGAAAAGGTGAGAGAGTAGGAGGGAGTTGAGTTACGTTAAGTCCGTGTGGAGTGTTGCTAATTGGACACTGTGTGCTGATCGGGAATCAGTGCAGCAGGTCCCAAAAACCAAACACACACACACACACATACACACACACACACGCACGCACGCACACGCGCACGCACGCACGCACGCGCACACACACACACACACACACACACACACACACACACACAGAGAGTCATGTATCTGCAGTTGTCCCTACAAAGCATAGTTGGCAAACAGTATACACAAACACGACCAAACACTGCTCAACACACACTTGGATGGGCTTCTTTTGCACTGTGTTGACTGTAACATATTATACATGGTGTTACCTGGTGTGAGAAACCAGCCAAAGACCAAAGTGCTAACACTGATAGAAAACAGTGTTTTCCACAGTTTGAGAATGTCCTTGTGTTGGTGGGTGGTGCAGCGTGTGATGGGCAGGTTCAGTAATAAAATATCCAAACAAAGGTGTATAAACTCTGTATATTGCAAACAAATAACTACCCAAAATAAATATCTATTAATATCTATTAATATCTAATAAATAAACTATCTATATACCAACACAAATAACCATGAGAAACTAACCTGCTAATGTCATATTTAAGGTGCACTATGTAGTTTTGTGGAACCACAAAACTACATACAAAAACTACAAACTGAGAAACTTAATGTTTACAATATTAACAAGGTAATTATACAAACAGAAATAGTTATTTGATATTTTTCCGTATAAACAAGCTGTCCTTGAGGGGAATAAGGGCCTCAGATGATTTTTTGATGCTAGGAAGGTAGCTACTTGGAAGGCTCATGCTAACACAAAGTAAATCAGTATGAAATTCCCTTGTCCTTTGAGGGCAGTTTGTTTATTCAGTTAATTCAGTCATGAAAATCAATTAGTGAAGATTTTTCTACCCTCTTAAAATGTCATAGTGTACCTTTATAACTAGAACACAAATAGGCACATCCACACCTCTGCAAAACCCTGCAGGAAGGTGCACATTGCTGGATTTTGTGTGAATTTAGCTGAAGCTTTAGTTTGTAGCTGCCTCAAATCTTACTACATTTTTGTTTTTTTCACTGTTTGTCAGCTTTGTTTCTGAAAGAAGTGTTTAATATAGGAGACTGGCTGAAAGTCATTGACTTTTGAGCCCTGTACCCTTGCAACATTGTGGTTTAAAAGGCCCCTACAACAGATGGCACAAAAAGTAGTGCGTCCTCTTAGAGTTGCCATAAGGCAGGACATGTTTGCTTTTGTGACAAGTGGCAGGGAGAAAGAAAACCAAATTAAGACCATGGTTCACGTCACTGATACTTGGTGCTCACACACAGTCAAAGTGGATGGACAGTGTTTGTTTGTCAAACTTTCAATGTGAAGGTGTTTGTTTGGACTGCAAGTCCCAAGCTTGCTCCACTCCCTGCATCCTGGAGCTGTGGGTCCATGTCAAGACCTGCTTGCATCTGGCACTCTTTTGCTGAGCAGCAAGTACCTAAACTGTGGAGAGTGGGGATGGACCAAGCTCTACCGCTCGTCAGCTGCAGCTGTGGGCTTTCAAAGGAACTTAACTTTGATGATGATCATTTGGTATAATTTTGATTATTTTACTTTTTTACTTTGCTTATTTTAGAATTAAGATGGAGAACACAGTATTCATTCTTTCCAATCTTTTATTTCTGAACTGTTCTTAACCCCGCTGATGCAATGTCATCCTCTTATGGGCCTTTATTGGTGTTATTCTTTTATTTATCTCTATTTTTGCATCACTTTTCCCCCTTGCTTTCTTTGTCTGTAATCTTGCCTGCTTCTTAGCTTTTATTACTTTTAATTGTATTGACTCATATTGTCTTGTGTTTTTACATCTTCTGTTCTGTCTTCTTGTTTTAAACAAGAAGGCAGGGGCTTGTGTTTGGCTCAACTGTTGAGTGTTTAATCTGTAATATTTTCTTACTGTGTTTCCTGCTTTTGCTTGTTTGTTGAAGCAAACTTTGTAAACTCTTTTTTCAAAGGTGCCAAATTAATAAAGTTTATTATATTATTATATAGCTTGTATCAGATGGCTCTGAGATTCACTAAAAACTGGTTCTCTTACTCATCATTTGTGCTATACTCAAAATGGTCTGCTCAGGGTGCATGTTGCCTCAGCCACTTTTATGTTTTATTTACAGAGCCATTCTTGACAAACTTTCTGTTTATTTGTCTTCTCTTTTAAACTTGAAATATGAAGATCACAGTCTTCACTCTCTTGATGTTTTGCAATTTATTTGTTCCCAAAAAACAAACTGAATTTACAAAGAAAGCCTTTAGGTTTTGGCATTCACTGCATGGGACGATCTAAAGACTGAACTTAAACTTCAGAATATTGTACCACTCAGCAGCTTTAAAACTATGGTGAAATCCGTTTTGTCCAGGTTGTCTGTGGGCAAAACCTTTCTCTGATTATTGGAGTGTGCTTTTTCTGTTAATTTGCTGTTGTTTGCTTTGTAAAACAGCAGCTTTCAGTGAACTGTTGTCATGCATGTTACCCAATGCATGATTTGACCTCATGAAACAATCAATCCACATTGAAGGAGCAAACAGTAAGATATGGCCAGAATTTTAGTTTTTTAACATTCATAAAAATAGAATGGCTGATTTATTTCATCAAGAGCCATCCATTATTCCCTGAGAAATTAATACAAATGTCAAAATCTCCCAATAAAAAAAAAAAGAGACACAAGACTAAGTAAAAGCCTAGTATATGGCTGGACCATGTCTGGTCAAGGTGTGAAATTAATTTCTGACATGAATTCCTGGGTTTGAAATGCTCATATGTGGGGGGAAAAACACACTTTGTCAGCTCACAGTAACTTAGGAATGAGTTGAGTTGTTATCACATTCATTCAAGTTTTTTTTTAATATATATATGTTTACTCATTATTAAGACGGTTTAAGACGATTTTACTGATTATTTTGCCTTTAATTAACACATTTCCATTTAAGATGAACTATTCCCCATTCTGAGTGACACATTTCATGATTCCCCTCATTTTCTCTTTTTCTGTCCACGAGCAAAGTACCTTTCCAGATCCGCTACTCAAACCAATAACTGGGAGATCCTGGGATAAAAGCTATTGTAACTTCAGCCTGTCTTGTCCCTGATAATTAACTTTTCACAGTCTGGACCAACTCTGCTGTGAAGGATGCAGGAAGAGCTGTAGTAATGTTGCATGAACAACAGTTCTCTTCTCTCAACACAATACACAGCCTTTCAGCAGTCATTTCACTTATTTAACTACTTCATATCCCTTTATTACTCCTTATTTTTGTGAGGTTGCCCTTAGTAACTCCCCCACCATGTCATCCAAGGTAGCAACAACAGCTAGCTGAGCTACTTGCTGAGGGCATGTAGTCACTACAGCCAAAAGTACTGGAAAAGATGACAGTTGAGCAGCAGTTAGTGATTTTGCTGCCCCCTACCTTTGAATTTTGGCAGCTTCCTACAAATTGTACCTTTAGATTTGAAAGCTTTAAACATGGAGGTCTGCTGGACTGTGAGCATCATGAAATTACAAGTGCACATCTTGATAAAGAAGAAAAAGTTGAAATTCAGATGTTATGATCCTACGTGTTGAACACACTGTGGAAAGAGGAAAGCTCACAGCTCAAGATATTTTCTGCTCCTGATCTGAGGCGTTTGACAGTAGAACAAAAGCTGCTGCCTCTGCCTGTTATGACTACAATATAACAATGAAATAAAGAATCACAAAGAGGCAGCATGAATTAGCAGATCAGATAAAAAGATAGGAAATATATACAGAGAGAGCTAGTATTACTAATAGTATTTTAAATAGAATTTGTATTACAGTATTACACAAATAGATAATGTTGAGGTATAAACTTCGGGGTAAATGTACCACATGTGTATACATTATGATGCAGCTGATACTGAGCTTCATATGTGATATGATACAGTATGCAGAGGAGTGGGGTAAACCAACACAGAGTGGGATGTTTCTGTCTTTGTTTCACACAATTACTTATGCGCACACACACACACGCACACACACACACACACACACACACACAGATATGGATACCCCAGCATTGCAGTATGAGCACACTATATCCAGATTGAAGAGACTGAAAGGACAAGGAGGTGAAACGATGAGCGAAGAAAAACGGAGTGTGTGTGTGGTGGGGGTGTGAGGGGTGAGGAAGAAAAGCTAGAACAGCTTGCCGCATTGTCAAGGACACATCAAGGGGAGATTGAGAGAGGGAGAAAAAAAGAAGAGGTGAGCCAATGAGAGAGGCTGAGGAAGAGGATGAGGAGGAATGGAGGGATGGATGAGGAAGGGAGAGAGGGAGGGATGGGCTATTGGAAGGAGGATACAGCTTGCAACGATTACTCAGCATAAGGTCACTGATTTCCTCTCTCCCTTTCTCACTGCCTTGCCTTGGCCTGAACCCTGTTGAGCATCATATTGCTACACCACTCTTCAGCAACCCTGGGAGCTACATGTGACTCCCTGTAGCAAGCACATTGGACCAGGATGTCTTCAAACACACAAACGCACACGCACGCACGCACACACACACACACACACACACACACACACACACACACACACACACACACACACACACACACACACACACACAGGCAAACAGACACAAAGAGAGTTGCCCATCTTGGCCAACCACAGCACACAAATCACTCTTTTCTCTCACCAACACCCAATCAGAAAAAATACTCTACTCCAAACCTAGCACACTGCAGGAATGACATCACCTGTTGTTGGGCAGAAACTTGCTAGTGACAGGAAGCCCTGGACCAGATATCCTGGTCACCATGGAAACAATCACTTAGGGGTGAGGTTGAGGAGAAGAGGACGGTGAGGCATGAGATGAAAGAGAAGAGTTTGGAGGGAGGACAGAGTCCTCCAGAGTTAGTCATAATTCATAGATCTGACTGTGTTTTAACTACTTTACTGGAAAGAGAAAGTTTGTCTCATCAGTTTTGCTGACGCTTAACACTACTATATGGAATTTTATGTATACTTTTATGAATCAAAGTGAAGCTGGAACACTCAAAGTGGTTACTGATCACATAATTGTCACTGAAATTAAATAAACCATCAAACTTTTTATTTAAAGCAGAAAGTGACTTGCATTGTGAATGTGCATTATTCACTTATTCACGTATGAAGTTTTTTTGTTTCTGCCTCTGTCTTTCTCTTTGTCTTATCTTGTGTCTCCACTTGTCAGGCCTCAGTGGGGACCCAGCAGACCTGGAGCGTCGGTGTCAAACATTCGGCCAAAACTTCATTCCTCCAAAGAAGGCCAAGACCTTTCTGGAGCTCGTGTGGGAGGCCTTACAGGATGTGACACTCATCATATTGGAGGCTGCTGCCATCATCTCCCTTGGCCTCTCTTTCTACCAGCCTCCAGGAAAGGAAAGTGAATGTAAGGAAGGGCAGAGAGGTGTCAGAGGTGGTTTTGGAGGGTGTCAGAAATGCAGGCCTCTTCCTAACACCAAAGGGCAGGTTCCATCTGAAATGGTGTTAAGCATTGTGTGAAGGCTTTGAGTTACCTTTTCTCTCTTTTGGGTTAGGGTTACATGAATAAACCAAAATATAAAGGCAGTGCATTTGTGTAACACAATGTGCAACTGCTACACATTTTTGCTGCACTTTGCCTGAGCTGATGATGCCCAAAATGTTTCTGTGTTGAAGCTGGAATTGAACAATAAAAATAATAGATAGAGACCTTCTTACACCGAACTTCACAACACTGGCATTATGACACTCAAGTATGTTTTGAGATAGCATGCTGGCATTCTGGAAGCAAAGGAGGCATGAAGTGCAAGACAACAACTTCAGCATCAGCATCTATACCTCTAGGGCAGCAGCATTGCTTTTGTAACAAAAACAACAGTCAGTGCTGTACCTTTGCTAGCCTCCATAAATAGTTGAATCAAACCAAGGAAGACTTAAGTAGCAGTGTATTTAATTGATAGATTGTTTTTTTATGAAATAAACACTTAATATGACATTATTGTGTTAGGGGTAAATGTTACATCATAGTGCAAGCAGCTGATTAACTGGCATTCCAAGGCTTTTCTCTGTCAACACTTTTACACATTTTTACATATAATTAGGCATTCTTTTCTAATGTGTCTAATCTTTTTTCACATTGCCAGGAGGCGAGTTTTCCTTTTTGATGTTTGTTTTTTCTTGTGTGTCATGTACATCATCACAAATGCACTAGTAGATAGCAGCAGAACATAAACCTCATCAGAATACATCCAGAAGACCTTAATTTTGTGTTAAAAAATCTTAATGATACTCTGAATTAGACACAGATACAGACAGTTAATGGAAGTTGCTAAGAAGTGAAACATCTCTGTTGAGAGTTGTACGTGTGCAGTACTGATCAGGCAGCTCACAGGCGCATAAGACACTGACAAGGGCTTCTCAGTGTTTTTAACTTCAGTTTCTCTTTTAAACTCAACGCCAACTGAACAATGTTCAAGTGCTGCTTGACAGAGACAGATGGAAAGATATTAACAATCCAGCAGCGTCAATGTCACACGTCATAGTATTGCACCTGAAAAGGAGTGTAAATTAGTGTGTTCACGGACCAGACGATAAATAACCGTGACTACTGTAGGGTTAACTGACCCTAAATCAGGAGTAAATTCTAATCATACACATTCACATTTCACTCAAAGCCAGATGTTATTGGGTGTAAATGGTTTCTCTGGCTAATGTGCAAGGGGTCTGTATGATCGAGGCCTGTGAGAAGCAAAAGTAGAGTCATAAAGTCAGCAGACTTTCAGTCAGTAACACATCTAACTAGATGTTTTCAATTTTTGCTAACTTTGTGCACCATATAATATTATCATTATAGGATAGTGTTGAGGGTAAGTAAAGTGAGGAAAGTGAGTGAGTTACCATCAAAATATCTGCAATCTCCCTTTGTAGTGTTTCTGTAGCACAGCTCCGTGGAGAGAGTTAAGAGAGAGGGTAAGTTAGGGGACGTTTAACAAAAGCATATGATTCAAGTGGGCACACATTGCATGCTAAACTTATACTTAAGTGCTGCTTCAGTATCAGCCTTGGATGATTCAAATGAAATTAGTTGTCCAATAAATGTGCTTTGAATGCAGTTTATTATGTTTGCCACCTCATAGTGCAACTAACAGCAGCACATGCAAACTATCTTTACATTCATGTGTTTGGGTAGAATGGTGCACCATAAGAGGGTAACTATCTTTGGAGATTCTGGTGATTTTG
This sequence comes from Diplodus puntazzo, assembly GCA_963678695.2. NCBI lineage: Eukaryota > Metazoa > Chordata > Actinopteri > Spariformes > Sparidae > Diplodus > Diplodus puntazzo. Next base: position 4,151,863 of record OZ023165.1, on the reverse strand, counting down.
ATATTTGTCAGTTATCAGTTTTGGTAGAGGAAGATCCATTAATTCACATTTGGATCGCAGATCATCTGTCTTGTCTTAATTTTGGGAAGATAGTAATCTATCCAAACTAGCTATATCACCTATCAGCTGGTATTTCAGACAGGTTAAATATTTGATTCAGTTATGATATCATGTCTCTCATGTCCAACCGTCCTCTCCTTCCCCTCTCTTCAGCGTGTGGGAATGTGTCGGGGGGCGCAGAGGATGAAGGCGAGGGAGACACAGGCTGGATTGAGGGTGCAGCCATTCTGCTGTCTGTTGTGTGTGTCGTCCTGGTGACTGCATTTAACGACTGGTCCAAAGAGAAGCAGTTCCGGGGTCTACAGAGTCGGATCGAGCAAGAACAGAAGTTCACTGTTGTGCGAAAAGGAAATGTCATCCAGATTCCTGTGGCTGACATGGTTGTGGGGGATTTGGCCCAGGTCAAATACGGTAAGACAATCACACAGGGGTGCCGCCAGGGGGGAAAGGTTAGAACGATTCCAAGGGCCCGGCACTGACAGGGGGCCCTTTGAGGGGCTAATAATATTATTTTAATAATGTTGCCCTGTTTAGGCTTTTGAAATAAAATGTATAATTTTTTCTGTTAAAATAAGCAAATTGAGCATGGTTGTCGTTTTCTATAACATTTTTCTCGAATTCTTGATCATGTTGTCATTTACCCGTCTCTCATTTTGGTACAGTCTGATTCTGGCAGAGCGGGACACGTAAAATGTGTATGCTCAGAGAATGATCAGCTGTTCTAACGTGAGCGCTACCGCTGCATGCAGGTGTACACATGAGAAGTCACTAAGCAGGAATGATGGTGGTGGTGAGGTGAACTGAACTATGAAGTCCGGTTACCAAAAACGCGTGACTCAGTTTTTCCCAAAGAAAGGTATTACTGTGCGTTCAGACCGAAAGCGCACAAAGAGGAAAATCCGCCTTGTCCGCCTTGTCCACTCCACCTAAGTCGCTTAAGTCACGTTCGTTCTTGCTTCTAAATCTAAAGGGCCCGCAGGCCACTCGCGTTAAACACCACCACGCAGTAGGCCTACTGCTGTAGCAGCCCATCCATTTACCGACATCGTTGATCACGGAAAGTTACTTGATGGAAAAATACTTGATAACTTTATTTGAGTTACTTGATGCTAGCATGCTATTTAATGACTGCACAAATAATGACTATATTTCCATCTACAAAATGCGCATCTCTCTCCTCCCTCCATGCTAACACGTGAGTGAGTTGTCCTCATGCTGAAAACGTGATTTGCTGCACGTGACATCACTCCCTGAGACGCAAGAAGAAAGCAAAAATAGATATTTTTACTAAGGAAAATGACAAAAATAATAGTAACACACAGTGATTTGAATAAGTACCTTAATCTGATTTCTGGTTTGGAAATATTAACGCGTTAGACTAGTCGTTACTGAAAAAAGTGGTCAGCTCATAATTACAGTCAGAGGCATGAACTGGGGGGAAAGTGGGACTGATTACCAGGGCCCTAATGGGGGAGGGGGGCCTCGAAAGGCCTGAAATGAAAGTAATTAGTGTCATAACTAACTTAAAATTGGCAAAATAAATCGGATGAGAGACTTTACTCTGTATAAAAAAATAGTGGAGGCTGTCTGAGGCCCCTCTCACCCCTCACAATACATAACGGTTCAGATGCATCTCTAAACAGCTTAACAAGCGGAGTGGCTGCTGCTCATCAACATGTCTTTATCCAAGAAAGCCAAATCAGGGAGCCTTAAACGAAAGGAAAAGGCAGAAAGGCAAAGAAAGCAAGGAGAGGGAAGACAACTCCTCACACGTTTCTTTCAAAAGAAAGGTGAGCATAGTTAACAGCTAACACAGTTTAGGAACAGTTAAAGCTAATAATAATGTCAGCAGCTGTAAAGATTGAAGGCAGTCAGACAGCCATGAATCTAGTTTCTCAGTTTGAGCAGCAGCAGGTTCCTCATCCTCATCTTATCCCTCATTAAGTGCTGACTGAAACCAAGTCATCATTTCACATTGAGGTGAAAACAGGTCAAATGTAGAGCGATATTTAGCTACTTTCCCAGTAAGCTAGCATGACATGTTGGGTATCCTGTGAGTCTACAGCTGTGGAGATAAATTAGACCTGCATGCAGGACTACGAGGGAGACAGTGAGCAGTAACCACGTAACTGTCATGTTGTTCTTTTCACAAATATGGGAATGATAGTCGTTAGTTAGTTTTATTTACATTTGAACAAAAAATGGCCTGTCCAAATTTATTCATACCCTTTGCAAACTGTCACAGTAGGTATATATTAGGGATGTCCCGATCAGGTTTTTTTGCCCCCGAGTCCGAGTCCGAGTCCGAATCATTTGATTTTGAGTATCTGCTGATATCGAGTCCCAATCCGATACTTCTATAATACATTAAAAAAATTAAGAAGAGCGAAGAAACAGATCCAGGATGTCCCTTATTTTTTATTTTATTCACTTATTTTATCATTTAACACTAGGTGTGATTGGCAAAGGACAAAAAAAATGGAAAACACACGGCTCCACTATGTCTCTCTTTACATTTATTTTGTCCCGTTTTTGGCTTCAGCTAAGAAAGAAATAGCCCCACACTTTTTTTGCAGCAGTCGGTTACCTGGGCCACATGACATGGAAGCTATTGAGAAAAAAATCATAATTTCTGCATATGAAATAGAGGAAGCACTAAAATACAATACCAATAGGTGTGTCTCATTTCTCCAGTTTACTAATACAATCTGCTGCTGGATTGGAGTCACTGGGCCACATGACATGAAAGATATTGAAAAAAACTGCAATTATTTTACTGAGAACCTCAGTAAAGTCGCGGCTGGACCCGAGTGGATATCTGCTCAACTTAAACGGTGACTTGTAGAAATTATACAAATGGCAGTAATGACAATGATAGTCGATTTCAAGAGTCTAAATTTCAAGGGTGTAGTGCTTTCACTAGCCCCATTCACACTGCCGTTTGCATGCGGGGATCCTGCACCAATTCTCCGCACCCTCCTCTGTGTGAAAGTTTCAGATGTGGAGAGGGGGGAAATTTCGCTGCGGCTCTGATCCGCCTCTGGAGGTAGTATCAGGGCCGCATTATTGGTGAGCCGCCCCAGTGTGAACGGATAAGCTGGAGGCGCGGGGCGGGGGTGTGTCGGTCTGACAGTCTGATAACTACACAGGTCCTTCACTCAACTAAATAAAGAGAAATGTCCCACAAAGCAACGTTACATTACCGACCAAAAGTAACGTAGTAACTGTAACTGTCTATGGCAACTTATATGAGGAAAACAAATACCACAGCTGTACGTGGAGAAGCATCCGTCCTCCTGTCTGTCCTACCGACTCTTCGTCACATTTCTGCCCCGAAAAACAGCGTCTGTCACCGGCAAAAAACTTTAACTCACAGAGTGTTTGTGATGAAAATAAATCACCGCGATGGTCAGTCCTCCTGACCGAGACCTAGGGAACTTTTCCCCAGAAAACACCCTCCGTCCCCGCTAGTGAGGGAGTCAGACAGCATCTTGTTTATTGATGGCGATTTTGGGTCATTCTATGAAAATGGTTGCTTTTTGAACAGCAATTTCATGTTTTATTTGTATTCTTTTTTTAACAACTAAAGTATGGTCACAACAATTAACCACTTACCATTATAAATCAACATAAATTACAGCTTAATGTATTTTAATATTTTTATTACATCATATCAGAAAATGCTTGTTCTGCCTTTTTGTCACTGGTGCTACCGATGTTTTAGGTGATAATTCAGGCTTCCTGGGATGTAATTTGACTATTTAATTTGCATATATTATCAAAAAAAGAAAAGGTTAATGATATTATTAAGACGTTTTTCAAAATGAGTAACAATTTAGTTTAAATATGTATGTTTACAGTATTATAATGTGACGTTTTTCAATTTCTGTCATTCACATTTTTGCATAACTTTAGAATTAATTGCCATTGAGTCTTCAAATTTGAAATATCATATCCTTAAAATGTTTACTATTGAATGTTGCAACAGTTAGCTGGATACAAAAAAAAATATTTTTAAAAACGGGACAACTCTGATGCCAGAACACCAATATTCCATACAGTAACACCAGTGACGCACTGTAACACCAGTGACACAATGTGAAGGAAATGGCACTTAGATATTTCAAACAGATGTTTATTTTTTAGTATTTCATCTCAAATAATTTCACATTTAATTACATTTTTTATTTCAATGAAGCCTAAAAATATTTCAATCTATTTATTTGGGGGAAAGGGATTAGTGTTGCTAATGATCGCCACTGGTGTTACCCACTGGTCACTGGTGTTACCCACTGGTCACTGGTGTTACTAACTAGAACAGTAACACCAGTGACAGTAACACCAGTGACACATCCACAGACAAGATGGCCTATTCAAGATGGTGGAAATTGCAGGCAAAACCACACATCTTAATTTATAAATATATCAGCTAATCATGTAATTTGATCAATTATTTTAATGAAATTTCCTTTCCCTTTACTATAAACGCTGTAACACCAGTGACACATCTTACGTCCTCACATGAAATTACTAGTTAATTCTTAAAATTGTCAACATATGAAGAGAAGGTGCTGACGTACCATGTGATCTTCAAAATGGACACACCTCCAATGACCCCTTGACCCAAAAAGATGTTTGCAGGGATGCAGCAGTTTTTCAAAATAAAGGTTTTTACAAATAGTAACACCAGTGACATGAAATCAAGGGACAGCTATTTTTTGTAAACTATTGTAATTATTAATTGATGTTTTCATTTTTTTTAGTAAATAACTATAACACTTTACTCTGTATTATGATCTTTAAAACAGGAGAAAAACAAAAATTTAAATTCAAAATATGTCACTAAACCATGACTCCTTACCCAAGGGACAAGCCAAATTCATGGCGCTAACCATGCTCTTAAAGGTATATATATAAAAAATGTGCATTATAACCAGTGTTGTGCCTGAACGCGTTCAGTGAACGATCGTTCATGAACTCGTTCATATTTTGGGCGAACGTGAACTGAACGTACTGTATTCTGCCTGATGAACGTTATTGTGAACGCATTCATTCTGGCGTTTATGAACGGCGCGTTCTCACAGTTTAACGTCGTTCAAGACAGCGCCAGATTCCCATCGAGCCTTCCAGGCTAAAAACCAGCTAAAACACACCGTGAACAGGCTTTAATATGTAGCGGAAAAACACCCAATCTGGCTGTTGTGTATAAAAAGGATGCTGGACGAGAGGTTTGTGCAACTCGCTTTACTTTCGATCAAAACAAAACTTAAGTATTTCAGACAGAAACAGCTGCATACCAAACATGCAGTGAGGCATTACCAAACGAACACAGATAAATTCGTCCTGAACGGACACAACACTGGCAACACCAGCCACCACTGAGTCGCACCGCCGCATGCGTCATCAATGTGCTCAGCATGGAGACAAAAACAGAAGAAGGCTTCACATCTGTTTTTTTTATTATGATATATCTAAAAAGTTTTGGAGTGATGTTAAATCTCATTTTTTTTTATGCTGCTAACTCTGTCCATTCTCTTACCCTGAAACATGTTATTTGCTACTATGTTAACCCAGAAGATAATGCTCTTGAACACATGATGAACTTTGTTATCCTATGCAAAATGTTTTATTCACAAACAAAAATTTGCAAAATCACTACCTAAATTTGCTCCTTTTCTCCTGGAACTGAGCTCTTTGCTTAAATCTCTGATTTTGTTAAATAACAAAAAAGTAATACCTTACTGAGTCATTATGAAACGTTTTCCCTGAAGCCACTGTCTGAACTATCTATTCATTTATTATTTTATTTTTCCCTTTCTTCTTTATTTATTTACTTATTTACGTATTATTTGATTTTTAATTTTTAAGTTGTACTCTATCCTGTACCACAAACCTGAAACGGCACATTGAACTAAAGCACCCGGCGAGCCTTTCAAGGTCTGTGCAAGTGAATAAAAAATCCAAAGACATGGCAACGGCGAGCCAAAACAGATCCTCTAACACCCAAATTGAATTAACAGCGAACAGTAGTGGCTCCTCTGTCTTCATCTCCCAGCTGCAGCTGGAAAACCTGGTGTTGCAGTATATTGTTGGAGACCTGCAGTTTCAGTTTTAAAACTGATAAAATAATAGCTGTCTGTGGTTCTATATGGGCTGTGGCAATCATTTTGAAAAATAATAGCTTGCAGCAACATATTGAAGAAAAAAAAAAGAACTATGAACTAGTTCATTTTTGGAACTGTGAACTTAGTTCAAAATTTTGAATTATGAACTATGAACTGAACTAGTTCATTTTAAAATTTGTGAACTGAACTTTGAACTAGTTCATGTAAAAAAGTGAACTTTCCCAACACTGATTATAACTGTCTTATGTGTGGTTTAATATCAAGAATACACTTCAATTACAACAAAACATGTATATTTTGTGTCATTGTTTAACATTTTTGAGTGTTTTTCCTGGTGAGTAATGCAGGGACAGGAAAGAGACCATTTTCATAGAATTTATGAAAATTTATGATAATTTAGCGCGAAAAACATAGCTTCGTCACTTTCCAGGATGTTTGGTGGGTCAGGATCTCAATCACAACACATTATAACAGCATCCATGTGATTGTAAACTGTGGGGAAACACCGACGTCATCAATATGACGTGTACTGTCACGCCTCTTTAGGAGCCGCAGCGCCGGTTTTCTGTGTGAATTACAAGGCGGTACGGCGGAGATGCTATACTCTGTGTGAATCACCATCGGCGAAGAATTGGTGAACCACCGTTCCCGAGATAATGCGGAGACGCTGTGTAAAAAGGGCTACTGTGTGCATCTTAAATTCGCCATTGGCCCGTGATATTAAACCTACAAAAATCGTCTTTTTTTTTTGTTTTTTTTGTTTTGTTTTTGTGGTGGCGCTGAAAATCCAGCAGCTGAATGCATGTAAGGGAAACACTGACACATCAGATAACCTTCAGCAACGATTGCAGGCTCTTTGGTGGAGCTCTGCTTTGTATGAAGTTCCGTCATGACAAATGAATGGACTACTTGCGGAGTGACATGAAGACATGAATCAGAGGCACAAAAAACGTTGACAGCGATTGCCAGTCATTATGTTTATCAATACCCGACTTGTGCCTTGCGCACACACATTTTTCCCATTTGTTTTGAAATATTATAGATCTGATTAAAAATAATGAGAATGAATATATATATATATATATATATATATATATATATATATATATATATATATATATATATATATATATATATATATATATACGATCCCTGATCGGGATGTAACGTCCGATTCCGATCGAGTGTAAAACCACGTAATCGGCCCGATTTCCGATCACGTGATCGGAGCGGGACATCCCTAGTATAAATGTATATGGGAGAATCCAATGTTCTATACCATTCCAAATAGTCCAAGCTGTTCTAAAGCATTTCAATTAACTTGATTCATTGGCAGCAGCTGTTCTAATCAACTCAACAGGTGAAAAACAGCAGCTCTCTGCAGTTGGTTTGTGGACAGTCATGGTTAAGACAAAGGAGCTCACTGAGGACCTGCTGCTGCACATTGTGGCTGCTCACAAGTCAGGAAAGGGCTATAAGGCCATATCTAAATGTTTTCAAGTATTATTAAAAAGTACAAGACATTCCACACTGTGGAAAATCTCAGAGGATGTAGTTTGAAGCAAAAAGTGATACCTGTGTTGGCCAGAAGGATAGTGAGAGCGGTGAAAAAGAATCCAAAGATCACCACCAAGGCCATCCTGGTGAATCTGGGCTCTGCTGGTGGCAACGTCTCAAGGCAGACGGTTCAATGGACACTGCACACTGCTGGGTTCCATGGACGCAGACCAAGGAGGACGCCACTTCTCCAGATCAGGCACACAAAAGCCCACTTGGCCTTTGCAAATGCTCATCTGGACAAAGAAGACTTCTGGTCTTCTGTTTTATGGTCAGATGAAACAAAAATGTAATTGTTTGGCCACAATGATGTATCCTTCATTTGGCGTAAAAAAAGAACACCATCCCCACTGTCAAACATGGTGGTGGGAACACTTTGGGGGTGTTTTTCAGCCAATGGACCAGGGAACCTAATCACAGTAAACGGCACCATCAACATCAGGCAGTCTGCAGAGAAACTTGGCCTTGGGCACCAGTGGACATTTCAGCACAACAACGACCCAAAACACACAGCAGAAGTGGTGAAGAAATGGTTAGCGGACAAAAACATTAACGTTTTGCAGTGGCCCAGCCAGAGTCCTGACTTGAATCCAATTGAGAATCTGTGGAAAGAGCTGAAGATCAGGGTGATGGCAAGGAGACCCTCCAACCTGAAAGAGTTGGAGCTCATCGCGAAAAATGAATGGGCAAAAATACCAGTGGGGACATGCAAAAAGCTTGTCAGCAATTATAGGAAGCGTCTGATTGCTGTAATAGCCAATAAAGGCTTTTCTATTGATTATTGGGAAATGTATGAATAATTTTGGACATGCCACTTTATGTTCAAATGTAAATAAAAGCTGAGAAATATTTTTTCCACAATGATGCCTTGTGTAACATGTAACATGCAGTGATATGTGCTACATAATATATCCACAAGAGATACTGACACATAAATGTGTAGACATGTCCTATCAGCGAGGGACATATAACTACAAAATGAATCACCCACTGATCTCCTCCTTTCTGTGTTCAGGGGACCTGCTGCCAACTGATGGTATCTTAGTCCAAGGCAACGACTTGAAGATAGATGAAAGCTCTCTTACAGGAGAGTCTGACCATGTACGCAAATCTGTGGATAAGGACCCCATGCTGCTGTCAGGTTTGTTTTCACATTTTTTGCTTTTGTACAGATGGTACTGTGGGTCAGACATTAGATGCACACTGTCACAAGGTTCTGCCATGCAGACCTGATAACTGATTACCATAACTGAGACCGTACTCATTAATTAATTTATTCACAGAGGCCCACCATTTGCTCCATGAACAAGTACTTGAGAACAAACTGCCTTTTAACAGACAGAAACCTCAAGCAGAACTGCACTTAATAGTGGGCGGAGATCTGCCTCAACTGGTTGGGTTGAGAGAGGGAGTACACTAGTAGAAAAACTACCTGAAAATGTACCAAAGAACTTGAGTAAATTGTACTCAGGTTTATTCCATCACTGGTTGTGCAAAGTTTTGACACTAATATTTATTATGGTCCTGAAATATCCATATCGGTCTACCCCAATTTTTTTTCTCTTCTTGAAGACATAATATTTTTATCATCGTGTTAAGTTTTGTGGTGGAGGGCACTGCCTGACACATCAGTCCAAAATCTCCCAAATGTCATCATTTTTATACTCAAACCATTCAGTGAGCCCTCATGCCCTGTGGACAGTGGCGGTTCTAGACCAGTTTTAGTAGGGGGGCCAGGTTGGGGCTGGCTTTTTTGTAAGGGGGCACATACAACCCAGAAAAAAGGATAAATCCCTCATTCAGACAAAGCAGTGTTTAAAATTTCAGCAATTTTGATTGGGAAGTAAACTGTTGAGACAATTTATCTCTGCTTTTTACCTTCAGAACAAAATAACTGCAAGAAATCTGTTATTGTGTTACTGATGCAGACTCCCTGTCAGGGGGGCCACAGGGGGGTCCAGATTCAGAGTTACGGGGGCACTGGCCCCTGTTGGCCCCCCCCTAGAACCGCCCCTGCCTGTGGATGTGGATATTGGCATCCTGGAAGAAACCACTCCATCAGGATAGAAATGTTTCATCAAAGGGTAAAGATGATCACTCAGGACAACTTTATATTGATTACATTTACTTTTACATTTACATTTAGGGCATTTAGCAGACGCTTTTGTCCAAAGCGACCTACAATGTACGTTTGTCACAAGAGAGAAACCACGACATACCACCGTCGATGGAGTAAAATGAAATATAAAAACAATTGTCAAGCCCTCTGTTACTCTCGGTCTAGGGAGCTGAGCCCAACATAAATAACCAACACCTGAACACGGTGTAAGTTAAGAGAAAAATACAATTTATTACTATAATACAACAGACAAAAAAGGTGCAACTATGTACAGTTATATACTTGTGCGGTATATACACAAGTGATGAAGCGTGGCTTCAGGGTGAGCCCTGGCCTAAAACAACAAAGAAAACCGATCTAACCTCTGGAGCCCGAATCTACCTAATCCCTACAGAAAAGAAAAAGAAACAAAAAGACAATTGCTGATCCTAACTCCCTAACCTAATAAAAAAACAGGAGAAAACAGAAGTAAAGAAAAAGGCAGCTCACCCCTACTGCTTCCCTAAGCACAAACACACATTCTAAGGTAGACACACTAATTACAGACACAGACAATTTCACAGGTTCTCTCAGCTAGGTAGATGCCTTCGCAATAGCGATCCACCTGGCATCATCGGCTTTTGTAGTCCTCGCTTTCTGTATTTGCCATCCTTGCTGCCACGCCAGGAATGTGGAGCCAATGGGGTGCAGGAGCCACACGATCTTTGGAGAGGACAGGAGCGCTCACTTTACATGAAAGAAAACACACTACACAAAATGACGGTAACACCCTCATCTGAGGATCGTAGCTGCTATTTGTCAAAGATTAGTAACTAAAGATGTAACGATACCAAAAAATCATCTTAAATGTTAAATCACTGGAGCAGTATGACCTCTGCAGTTCAAACAGAACAATACAATGACAAGGAGACAGGAGAATTTAGTCATACTGATTTCCCTTGTTAGATCTATGAACTTTACAAGCTAATAGCCACATCATAGGTCGGCAGATATCATCGTAGTCAGTATCACAGCTTTTATCATGATTTTCGCAAAATTGGGTCTACCACCACGTCCTGAGTGGTGACCCTTTGTGGGGACAAGTAGACCCAACTCAGGATGCCCCCTACAGCGCAACAGGGTCTCTGTTCCTGATGTGTCTCCACATATTTATTCAGGTTTTTCCTTACATTTTTTCACCAATATGTGTATAGACCATCATCCCTGCCATCCCTATAGAGGTTATTTGTTTTAACATCTTAATGTAACATCCATATTAATGCTGCACATGTGTATTAGTAGCCCTTTTTAGATAGAAAAGGCGGTACATTTGCTCCAAGGTAAGGGCGGCAATGTGCCGGCCTGTCTTTCTAAAACCAAAGCGTAATATTCCTCCTTTTCCAAAAGCCGCCTCTGAGGTAGGCGTAAACATGTGACGTGAGGTGAAGCTCGAAGTTGGGCTGCGAACAGTGACATAGAATTTGTCTTCAAAATAAGAGCTTTACATTGCACCCCACTGGAGTTTAGAACTGGGTTCTTAGCGGGGGGCTTTTAATTTGAAAGTAGCGACCGTTCTTGCTTGCTGACACAACAACGAGCTAACACAACTAAACAGCTTCAGGAGACACTGCATCTCCTGGATCTCAGCAGCTGTCCGGTTGTTCATCTTAATGTCCGCGGATGAATTGATGGACTGACTGCTGCGATCAGCTGTTTCCTGGTTTGAAAACTCCTCGGTTGTGGGTCGCACAGCAGTGCAGGTCATTGACACCTCCGCCCATCTCACCCACGGGCCAGCACATTGCCACGTCGGTTTTAGATAGCAGTCGAGGCGGAAATAAGTGTACCCTCCGAGGCGGAAAATCGGCGGACAAGAACAGACCCCCAATTTGCTGGCCTCTGTCTAAAACCGCAGACCGAGCCGCCAAAAGGACGGGCAAATTGGCGGCTTGGTGCTCTGTCTAAAAACAGCTAATGTCTAAGGGCGTGCGTGGGACCAGGCAACATATGCAGGAAAAAGATAGTAGCCTACAAATAAAGGTTTCAATGGTTCATGTATACCTCTTTTTAAAACACAGGGTTGTACAGTTAATTGCAAGGTGTGGTTTCTTCATACTACTCAAGAAAAACAATTATGGAGTGTTGAGGAGTTCAAGAGTCTCACAGTCTGAGGAGTGGCACTGCTCTGTAGTCTGGTGGTATGGCTACTTCAGATACTTCTGTATCTCTTGTCAGATGGCAGCAGGGTGACCCGACTTTGGCTTGAATAGTTTTAATTTGATTTTTTTTTTATTTAAAAAACATTTGGGCTCTGTGCAGCTCAAACCAACAGCAATTGTGACATGTGGCAGCAAGTGATTCAAAACATCATAAGCTACAAGAGCAGCAGCACCCCCATCAGGTGTGAGGCCACACTGCCCTTTTGAATTTGTCCTGAAATATTTTTGGCTATTGTTGCTCTATAGTTTTAAGCCTGTATATGCTGAGTGCTATTTGGTGCAGGAAGCTTGAAACAAATATATTTGAATTAAATGTAATTTTTGAAATATTCTGAATTAGTTTTTTTGCTAAGTTTGGTTGGTGGCTTACAAAAAACTTTTTTAGGTGGGTGGGGTGTTGCTGAGGGAATTCTATAACATATTTTAAAATCCTCAGTACAGTCATGGGTTGACCTGATTTTGATAATTGTTTTATCCAGGAGATACCCTGATAGAGTATGGATAGACAAGCCCCTCAGAGTTCCCCTCAGCTCAATGCAGAGTTTTAGCATTTTTCACCTCATTGTATTAGAACTTTTCTGTTTTGGCCATGGTCAGGCCCATAGCTACCATTGAGGTCATGTCCTCAGTATGTATTTTGTGTAATTTTTTAATATATAAATGAGTGGCCAATAGCTTAAACCTGTCATTCACTTTGTATGCTACACCTGACCTACTCTCTGAAAACAAGTAATAAGGCTACAAGTGACACCAGAGGGACCGAAGAAGGAGTAACTGCGTTCAAATTCTGAACTCACAGATTATTAATCTATATATGAACTTGATGTCAAAACTTGTCAGTGGTTGGTTTAGGATCCAGAAGTGAACACCAGAGCAGGGAGCAGTTTGAAAGATATCTATTGTACCACAAGAGGTTAAGTCAGGTGAAATGTGGAGCGAGCACTGGAGGTGAAGTGAAGGCAACACACATGGTGGGGCTGGATGATAGCACTAGGGATAGGGAGGCACTGAGGTCCGCTGGGAGAGTTGATTGGTGGCAGAGGTGCTGGGGCTGGGTTACAGGTGGAGCGTGGAGCTGATCCAGGGAAGTCGTTCACTGGCGGAGGAGTAGAGAAGTAATATTGGGATCTTGGCAAAGCACAACACAAGAAAACACTCACGCTAGAAGGAACTAGCACTAGAGAATGCAACCATATACCACGTCAAACTGCCAAAATCTTCTTGCAGCAGGCAGGCTGAAGATCAGGGTACTTAAGCAAGTGCTGATTGCCCAAACACCCTGCAGATGTGTGTGTGAATGACAGCAGCTCTAGCACAGGGAAAACACTGCCCAGCATCTCCAAAGCACCTCTTAGTTTGCATATATATGAGACACAAGTGCATCTCTCCTGTGTCATTGTGCTAAATATTTTGTAATGACAAGAGTTTCTAATTCCATTTGCTCTCTGTGCTGCTCCTTCATGCATCTGAATCTCTGCAGACAGGACATGAGGCAGATAGAGAGTTGTTTGTTCAGTGATTATTACCAAAATGTTACGGTGACCTCACTTTTAACTATTCCATTGATGAATGAAAATACCTATTTTTATATTGTATTGCAAATAAGAATTATATTTACACTAACTCATTATTCTAAAAGACATATTATTGGTATACAGGTGTACTTAATTCAAATACATATCAGGCTATGGCTAAGTCTAAATCAAACTGTATTTCTCTAAGAAGAAAACATCTGCGTGTTCTTTCTTCCCTGTACAACCACTAACTTGGCAACCACACACCCAGGCATAAAAAAAAAAAAAAACATCTGGTAATGTCCAGCTGGCCCCAGTAAATCAGCACTGGACAGCCACTGCAGCTAAATTTGTAACTTCATTGCAATAAGAGACTGAACTGAAAAAGAGTTTGGGTGGGCACGCCCCCTGCACCCTCCAAGCAGGTATAGCCGTGCATGACCTCAGAAGTTCTGGCGAATGCCCTGGGTCTGGTCATGTTTTGGTTTTGTGTCACTGCTCCCATCAGTCTCATTCACAGTTGCAGCAACCACTTGTTGGCAATGAAAATGCTCTGTTAACCTTTATAGTGTCGGACAGCTGGTGGACAAAGTGGAGCATTTAGCAGCTAAAGAGCCACATATTTTTTCAGAGTTTGTTGGACAAAGCAGAGCTAGAGGTAGAATCACTGTTGGACTTAATTTTGGGAAATAGTAAATAGTCTGTGTGTTGAGCAGAATTGTGAATCTTGACTGGATTTTCTCAAATTTAGTGGGATTAAGTGGGCCACCTCAATCTTGACTTTGGGAATCGCTGGTCAAGATTACCCAACTAGACCAACCTTCTACATAAATCCTGACCTAATTACTAATAACCCACTTGCCAGATTTATGGTTTTGATGCAACCCAAATACAGGGTCAAGAGGTTGTCTTTTTTTCAAGTTTGTTTTTTCCACTAACAAGTAATCTGTCTGGATGTGAAGGTACTCATGTGATGGAGGGCTCAGGCAGGATGCTGGTGACAGCTGTAGGTGTCAACTCACAGACGGGCATCATCTTCACCTTGCTGGGTGCTGGAGAGATGGAGGAAGATGGGAAAGAGAAGAAAGGTAAGTGAATCAGTGGAAAGACTCAACATTCACAGAAAGGTGTTTTTGACTGCAAAGATGAATATTTTGTTGAAAATATATTGCAGTTCATTTGTAGTTTTACCTGCTCATATAGCAATATGAAAAGACTTAATATTTAGTGATACATTAGAGGTACAAATGATTTTCTTGTTGAAATATACAAACCAGTAAATGTAGTAAGTAAACAGATGTTAACAAAACCCAAGAAAGACAGTGTCTCTCAGACACCTCGGTCTCTATGGATGAATACTTACAACTGCTCCAGTCAGCTAAGATGTATTCACACAAAGAGGTGGAGGTGCCCTTGAGTCTGGTGTCGCCTGGGTGAGAACTTCCATTTAAAGTTGGTAGGGCAGCAGGTATAGAGAAGTCAGTAATCTTGTATTCTACCGATTGTATCAGCGTTTAATCTAGTAATAGGATAAGAATACTTTTGCTTTATTTTATTAAAAAGCAATATTAAATAACCAAAACAGGTGTGTGTGTGTGTGTGTGTGTGTGTGTGTGTGTGTGTGTGTGTGTGTGTACATGTGAATATTATATTAACAGCATGAATAAAGCTCAGGGTTTTACAAATTGCCCGTAGCATTTTTATTCGGTTAATTCCCTTGAGCCAAACTCAGTTTACTTAGTGAGGTCATAACTAACAACCATGATGATTTACATTCTTGACTAGCCATTACATCAGAATTTTATTTTTTTGTTTATTTATATGCACAATAATAAAACAAGAATTCTGTTTGATAATACAAAGACAAATAATTGTGCAAGAGAGGAAAAGAAACCCAAAGGGCTTATATGAAATCCTCCCCCTCAATACAAAGTCACTAAAACAAATCAATCAATAGAAAAGGAAAAGAAAGAAAAGAAAAAGGAAAAAGGAAAAAAAAAACAAAGAAAAACACAATAAACAACAAACAGAAAATATCCATAAAATTGCAGATTCATTTCAATTAAAACCCAATGATGCAAAGATATGACTAGGTCTGTAGGTATTGTTTGAACTTGGTTTTAAATGTATTTATAGAGAAACTAGATTCTAAAAAATGTTTTATATCATTCCACAGCACTGGAATGATATAAAACAGAATCGGAAGTCCTTTATTTCTCCCACACGGGACAACAGGAACATTTCTGTGTCACAGCAGCCAAAGGACAGTTTAATTTGACAATAAACAATAATGGTAGTAAAAAATTAACAATATAATAAAAAGGTAAGATACATGTAGGCCATAATTAAAGTACGAAGGTATGCTTTACTAGCTTTCATCTCAATCTGCAGTCATTTACCATAACGTTATGTTTTGTTGGGCATGCTTATGAACTGGATGCATAATAGTAGACTGGATGCGTTCTGCTGAGGTTCTTCAGCATTGATATTAGTGTTATTGTGGTTGACTAGTTTGGTTTTACAATAGGCAGACTGTACAGGGTTTTTGTTTTGTTTCAGCTTGGGAATCATTCCAGACTCTGGACACTTTCTGTTGCTTCATCTGACATGCCTCTCCCCATTTAACCCTTGCTACATCCATTTATTTATTTTTTGCAACATTTGTTTCTATTAACACATGCTTACATCGCAATGCAATTGCAAAACAAAAACATATAATGTTTCCATTTGTACATTAAAAAATATTATTTTAAAACACATACTAAAAATAGAATATCATCACCAATCAAGAAATTACACAGCATCAACAGTTTAAGGGTTTCTTATAGTATATTTTGAGGTGTGCAGTAAAAAGAAAGATTGTTAAATCAATGTCTTCTTATTTCCAATTGATTAGGTTGCTTTTTTTCACTGCTGTGCTGGCAAGTAGAATAATGTATTTCATGTAGTAGTTAGAACTTCATGTCCCCCAGTATCCATGTATATATCCAATATCTTTCTCAATATTATCCTTCATGTGAAGGTAAGACTATGTTTCCAAAATTCCTCCAACATTGGTTCACTTCCACAGCATATGGAGGAGATCACTTTTATTGACATTGCTGACACGTGGGAGAAATGGTGCTGTCAATGTTATGCAATCTGTAGGGGATGTAATATATTCTGTGAAATATATTTATTAGATTTGCCTATACTTTGTGGAGATCAAGAAAGTCTGGGCCCACTCCACTAGTTGATGCCAATCCTCCTCCCTTAAAAAATACGTATATCCTTTTCCCATTTTCCTTTAATGGATGCCTTATTATAGCCAGGTAAGTTGTCACTTACAATGCCAAATGTGGAAAGTGTTCGTCCGCTGGTTGTTGTACATACCCTATTATACAGGAATGCTTCAAAAGGGGTGTCTTTTGGGTTTTTGAGGAAATTTAAAAACAAAATTTGCGCAGGAATGTTGAATTTTACAACTGTTAAATGTTAGCAAATGTATCATTAATATATGAACTGTGTGAATTTTTTTAATCTTTTTTTTCGTCTTTGCAATACTGTGTCTGCAGTGTGGTTTGAGAGATTAGGGTTACCCCATAAAGGAGTCTTCCTGAAGTGGCATTCTTGCCAAGCATTAAATGTGTTCAGTATTATTGGGTTCAATGTGATATAATTATTTTTAAAAATCTGCTTATCTGATATGCATATGTGTATGCCTAGATATTTAAAACCATTAATGCACCATTTCAATGGGTCAGTGAAATATTTTATATTATCATCCTGTATATGTAGTTTTAGTATTTCACTTTTGATACGAAAGTGCGCTATATTAATTTAAACATTGCCAAATGCGCTGGTCAGTTATGTAACTAGAGGTCATCTGCATAAAGGGACAGTTAGTGCTCACTTGTACCAAATTTGCTTTCCGCAATAACAGGATTGGATTAGACGGAAATGGCTAATGGCTCAATCCTAAGTATGAAGAACAAGGGTGAGATTGGACAACGTTGCCAGCAGTCCTTGTGAGGATCTCTTTTGTTACAATGTTGGCTTTGGGAGCATTAAATGTTTTAAATGTTTTAACATACTGAATATATTTCTCTCTCAAGTCCATGGCCTCAAGAGTCTGAAATTGAAAGCTTGGCTCAGTCCTATCAAATGCCTTGTTTGCATCCATAGATATCATTTACATAGCTTCTTCCTTTTTTCGGCCAGGTATGAGGAGCAGCCACCAGACATTGTCCGATCCATGTCTGTTCTTAATAAACCCTGTTTGGTCAGCATGAATAAACTTTGGTATGATATCTTCCAATCTGCGGGAAATTGTCAGAGAAAACCTTATAATCCTCAATTGGAGGACCTCGGTCTCCAGTACGTCAGCATCAGTGTATTTTTACCATCAGTTTGTATTTTGGGGAGAGGTATTCCATCCATTTTTTGTTTTGCTCCAATATTTTCATTATCTTGCTCTGTTTCATATATATATTTTCATACAATTGCTTAAATTCTGCATTCATGGGTACTGACAAGCTGGCTGCCGTCCTCTGTTACTATTCTAGAAATTTGTCAAGCTAATAATTGGCTCATATTATTTCAAGATTCATGAGAATGATACTTGGTCCTGGCCATAGCTGCTTCCTCATTGTTGATACACAGATTGTTATGCAATAACCTGAACAAGTTATCAGTTTGGCAGCAAATTCAAAGAAAAAGCTGAAGCCCCAGCTCAAGGCAGTCCCATTGTAACGTGTGGCTGGAAGATTCAGCTTTCGGTCTGACAAAGACTGCACTGTGTTTGCCAAACACGTTCCAGGTCCTAGATCTGGAAGGAGGACCTCCCTTCAGAAAGCAGCCCGATTTGCCCTGGTTTCTTCGCCTACATCAACTTTGCTGCTTCATCCACTTCAACGCAGAGAACAGCCACCGCCAGCCCCCTCACTGCAGGACGCAGTAGCCAGCTGACGCCTTTTATCCGTGCTGAGGGAGTCGGACAGACACACGCTAGTTGCAACAGTGCGGGCACAAATTCTGCTTTTTTAATGTCTGGACAGCAGTGTAGGGCAAGCTACTTGAAAAGTGTTGTGAGCTAATCTACCAGTTACTCTACATTAAATTAAGCTTCACTACACCGAAGCTATCCCCCAGAGAAATGTAGGAAGCTAAGCTACAGCATCATGGCAAAAGCAGTTTAGCTACATCAAAGCTATTTATACATATATATATATATGTATATATATATATATATATATATATATATATATATTAGGGCTGTCAAACGATCAATTTTTAAAATCGCGATTAATCTCATTTTGTCCATAGTTAGCTCGCGATTAATTGCAAATTAATCGCAATTTTTCTGGCACATTTTTTTCTGTTCTAAATGTACCTTAACGTATTTTTTCATGTTCTTAATACTTTTAACAACATAAGAAAGGTCAAATATGCTTGCATTATAAAAATGTTTATTCAACACTTCAAATCATGCAGGAAAATAAATCCAGGGTTGTCTGCTTTTGGCGAGGAGGGGCGACGGGCTCTCTGTATCTGCCGTGTGTTTGGCTTGCAAGTGGTGTCCACTGACACTGCACGTTTTCTTCTTCGCCTTTTTCACGCAGTGTGCTGCTTTCTGTCAGTCAGTATCACACTGATGGTCGCCATGGCTCCGGTGCAGCGAAACAATAAAAAGTACGACTTGAAATTCAAACTTTCTGTCGTGATATATTCAGAGGAAAATTCGGGAGAAGCAGCCGCTGGACGTTTCTCTGTTGACCCCAAGAGAGTGAGAGAAACGGAGCTTCAGCGTCTGTCCGAGGAGGACAGCAGCAGGGCCAGGCTGCCTGCTGGAGGGAGGAAGAAGGCTAGTGAGGAGCCTGAGATAAACATGCGGGGATGAGTTATCAGCAAACGGGCACGCCACCAGAGAGTGTCCCGCAAAATGATCAGGGCGATGGTGAAACAAATGTACGCCACCGTGAGTGACAGCAGAGATGAGGAGTTTGCAGCGAGTGCTGCTTTTCAGTCTGCAGTGTTTTTAACGAACCGCCAGCCCTGCTACTTCTTCTTCTGATTCCTTTTCTTCTTCTTCTGCCACCCTCTGTATCAAGACTACAGGTGCCACCGACGGCTGTAAATCATACAATGCGCGTTTTTTTTTTTTTTTTTTTTTTTAATATACTGAGCGTTAATCGCACGTTAAAAAAATTAACGGCGTTAAGAGGACGTTGCGTTAACGCGTTATTAACGCGTTAACTTTGACAGCCCTAATATATATATATATATATACAGTATATATATATATATATATATATATATATATATGTATATATATATATTGGAACAACTTTAGAATATTAACATAATTAAACGGTGTATACTCAGCAAATAGTATATTATAGTTACAGTTTTTGTTAAGGTTCTCTAGTCTGTATTCTAGTTTCAGCTTTTACAGTGGTTGTAACACTTTAATTTCCCTTTGGGATTAATAGGGTACTCTATCCATCTACCAGTATCCCATATGACTAGCAGTTTCAAAAGTGGTATTTCTTTTAGGCCCACTCTGTACTAGTAGCTATATCTACATACATTTTAAGCTAATAATTTTGACTAAATGCGTCGGCCATCTTGGCTCTCTCTCTGGTAACTGCTGGTTGTGATGGTCAGTGCTCGGATTCATTGCCTTCCCTGTTCCTTTAATTTTATCAAATTAAAGTGAACTCTTCTTTTGAGACTGTTTTCCAGTCTGTTTTTTCTTCCTTGATGTGGAGAGACGTACGTCCTTGTGGAGTTAATAATTGTTTTGATTATTATTAAAGCTGTAGTCTGTAACTATTTTTTTGGTTATATTTGCTCAAATTGTCATTGTGATCTGACAATACAGGTCAGCTATGTGGCTGTAATTTGATCTGCAAGAATCCACCGCTCCCGGTACAATACGACCAATCAGAGCCAAAGAGAGTGTCTGAGAAGTGTCAATCATTCTCGTGCATACGCTGCTGGCAGCCCCCCTCCCTCGCGCAGTGTGTACCCAGCAGTGCCCCTCCCCTGCGCAGGCGCAGTGCCTTCTCTTACCTGGTCAGATACATTCAAGCCCAAACTGTGAACAATAGCGGAGAACAGACAACAACGACAGATCTGAAGAATGCCTCACCATTGTCCACGTCAAAGAGAAGAAATAATAAGACTGACAAAGAAAAGCAGTTTAAAAAGAAAGAATTGGACCGAGCCAGAGAGAAAACAAGGATAAGTATCGGAGCGTCATTTCCGAGGGGGAGGGAGCTGCAGGATTTGTAAGGACTCAAGTGCGATGTAGAGTTTGCTGCATTTCTGCTGGACAAGTAAGGACCCCTGCTTGATATATGTTTATATAATGTTTAATTCTCTGTCTTAACCACAAGGCTATGGTGGTGACAGTTACAGTAATACTCACAATAGCGCATATGGCCGTATGATGTTGCAGTCAAGCTACATAGCTTGTTGCTAAATCTAGCTTGTTAGCTTGTATGCAAACTCCAGTGTTTAGCTTTGTATTTATGGCTACTGGTTAGCAAAAGTGTCTTTCAAGTGACCAGGCAGTTATGATAACATTAGTTTGTGTTAAGGACGCTCTAAAGTGGTAGAATTGGTTTAGGGAAATAACGTTACTCATGCTTCAGAGAAAAAATGTCCAGGCCTGGAAAGATGGAAAGATGAGACCTCCCACACACAGGGAGATTGTGTTGGAGTTTAACAGGCAGGTGAACTCAAACATACTCCAGGACCAGGACCCCTGACACCAGGCAGAGACCAGACTGGATGGAACAGAGGTCAGCCATGTAAGTATGGCCCCTGTCCCTCTGGACCACCTGTCATGGAGACAGACCCCCTCACAGATGCAGTTGTCGGACCTCTGCTTCCGGGGGATCCAACTGAGCTGCTGCATGCAGAACTTCGAGCCTCTTATGTGAGAGGAGCAGCCCTCTCAGTCAGACTCCCAGCAACTTAGCCAACCCACCCAGGCCACACCAGTTAACTCAGGGACCACGGCCAGCAGCCCTGCAGCTCCCATTGGTACCGTCCCGGACCACTTGACACCGGATGGCTATGGCCTCCCTGATGGACACAGGTGCCCCACCTTCTAGCAGTGTACTGCAGTCCAGTTTCAGCTGCACCAGCGTATGCTGTTACATTATAACCCCATCTCAAAGGGAGCAAGGTTATAACTGAGTCTGAAAGAGTATAAGTGGTTTTGGACACCTATTTACGCAAACACTGTATGTACAGCGACTGGAGAGTTTACAGTCTATATAGCCATAGCGACCTGAGAGACGATGGTACCCAAAGTGACCCAGACAGACCAGTTGTTGTCTGTTTAAGGGTCAGATTCCAGCTCTGGCCTTTCTGTGCTGCCTATGAGTACACAGCCACCACAGGCTGGCAGCCTGAACACTTGTTCAGCCTTCTTCTTCTTGACTGTGGATGTAATCAATGGTCATCCAAGCTTGTCAGTACAAGCTGGCCTCCTCATTGGTAACCACCAGTAACAACATGAGGATAACCACATGCCAGTTTAGCCTACTGCATGTACTAACACCATTTCTACTCCCTAGCATGACAAACATATTTTTGCATAACTTAGAGACCCTGTCAGATGTAACTTAAGTGCAAGTAGCTAGACATCTTTTTCAGGACCCCCTTAAGGAATAGTAGTGCCTAGGTTAACAACTTGAATGTTAGGATTCCATTTGGTCCCCTTTGACCCATGGGGCATAACGTAGCTCTGCTACTACTGTTATTTTTCCATCTTAAGATACATCTGACCTGTAGTTGTGGCAGTACAGTTACAATTTCTGAAACCTTCAGAATTAAACCATCTGTCATAGGCAGGTAGAAGGTACAAAGGCTATGAGTCTTTTAAGTGTTTGTTTGGCTTTTGTTTTGTTTCTTTTAAGGCAGAACATGTGCACCTCACAACACAACCTTGTGGATGTTCTGCACACCAGTCGGAAACCATATAACTGACTAGCTCCAATCCTCTCGAGGATGAGGAAAAGCCTACTAACCTTTCCTCTAACCACCCTCCTTTCTCTCTTTGGTTCTTTCCATTTCATTTTGATGTTGTTTTTATTGTTGGATTAAAATCATCAAAGGAATGAACTGTCGTAATGGTTGCTAATGACTGTATGATGTTTGAAACTAGACATAGTTAGAAAGATAGTTATGAATGTCAGTAGGGGGCACCTGGTTGCTACAGTCCCCCCAGGTTTGAAAACTCCCTTCTCCCATTATCTGAAAGGGCACCTGAGCCAGCTAGTAATTTATGTATGTGTTCCCTGAAGGAATATATTTTAATATTATCCCAAATCCATCTCTAATAATTGTGGTGAGGTGTATTTATGTTTACTCACTTGATGACTCGCTCACAAACCCTGTCAATCCTATGAACAGCTATGTTACACCCCTGCTTAAGTGGCCCTTTGGGGTGAACAACAGTCCACTATTGAGCCCAACCCCCTCCCAAAATCAACCACAGAACAACAACTTAAAGCTAACAAAAATCCACAGGATTTATTAACATTAAAATAACTGAGACACTAAACCTAAAT
This sequence comes from Diplodus puntazzo, assembly GCA_963678695.2. Lineage (NCBI taxonomy): Eukaryota > Metazoa > Chordata > Actinopteri > Spariformes > Sparidae > Diplodus > Diplodus puntazzo. The sequence continues at coordinate 4,128,724 of OZ023165.1, read as the reverse complement.
ATCAGAAGTTTAGCATCTATTGTTAACTCTTTTTTCTTAACTCCACTTTTGTCTGCTCTGTGTAGTTCAATTTATTCTTTCATCATTTTAATTGAAATCATCTCTAATATGTGTTTTCTGAATTTCCCTGATATAGCAGCTCAATTCTGATTCTTCAGCTTAATATGCATTTGTATCAGGCTAAAAACAGGGCTGCTTTTTGAACTTGTGCAAAGCAACTATGTCTTAAAAGCATTTGACACTGTCTTACTCTTATTCAATGTGGGCATACCTTTTGCTAATGACACTTTAATGCTTTTTTTCAACACTTTAACACTAATGCTTAAATTGCAAAGCTTTTACTTATCATTTAGTAGTTTTAAAATCTGCTTTTTTAAAACATGTTTAACCACAGCATAGAGGGTTGCTACAAATTCAAACTACTATGCAGCCTGTCAACACACCTTTAACCTAAATATCTAAAATGCCATGATGGAGCCTAAAATGGACACTTGCTGCTCATCCAACACTTCTCAGCCTTGACCGTTTGCTATTTTTGTAGAATAAGGTGCAGTGGCTGCCAGATTTTGGGTATGCAATACCAATTAATATTGATACTAATCAATCGCCATTGCTCATCATTCTTATGTAATTAGAGTTCTCAACGGGCCTGAAAATTACAACCCGACCTGGCCTGCGGGTTTTCAAGCCTGAACCCGACGCAGCCCGACACACCAGCGTGAATTGTCGCCCACTGGGAAAATGCCCAGTATGCCAGATTACCAGTCCAGCCCTGACCTGAATGCATTGTCAGTTCCGCAACAGCCGGATGCTGGAGCTCTTAAAAGAACTCAAGGCCAACTCAAGGCAGTCCCATCGTAATGTGTTGCTTCAAGCATTAGCTTTGGACTGCGAAAGTTTGGATGTTACCTTTGCCTAGGGAGCAGTCTTTTATCTCACTCATCGAGCCAAGACTGGAGAAGGAGGACTTGGTAACTAACACCCTATCAGTGTACAATAAGCCACATTTCTATCAAGAATCAGCAGAAGGTGATTTGAGCTTGAGTTTAGTTTGTTCACTGACTGCTGAGTGATAGGAAGGAAAGTACTTGCTCTCCACGGCTGTTGCTCCCTCGTTGCTGTACTCCCAGCACTAGCCCTCTCTCTCTCTACGTACCCACATACACACACACGCATAGATTGGGGTAGACACACACACAAAGTCTCACAAGCAGCTGCTCGGGAGCTAACATTTTGGCTAGAGCATTAAGGTGTTTTTCCTTTAAAGTAGTAATGTGATCCTGTTCCAGTTTTCTTTCTTTCTCATGGGCATAGGAGCATATTTCTTTATTAGTGGTCATATATGAAATAATTTCAGGGTCATTTAGTGTGTCATATCTAAACTTCCACTTATGGGGTGATGTTTATGGAGTATCGACCTTGAGGATCGATGATAATTATGCTTTTGAATGACTGTTTGACTCGGGTACATTCACAAAAAGACCCTAGGTTGCATTTTGGCGAGAGTTTCACTTTAATATCGTCTTTTGCACCCTGTCGATTCTCTACCTCCTGAACCTGGTCCGACAGCATGGAGAGTGATGACTATTTTGGTCAATCTGATTTGAATGTCGGCTGTTTTTGATATGCTTGGTTAGACCTTCCTCAGTTTCCTGGATGGCTCATGCTGTATTTCTATTTCTATTTTGCACGGAGCATTGGAACAAAAACAATTTTTCCCTGGGGATTAATAAAGTATTCTGATTCTGATTCTGATTCCAAAAGTTGACTGAGGAACGTTTCTGTTTATATTTGCCCATACGCCACTGTTCCTGGCTGGTGTCCAGTGTGTGAGTAACATGGGTGAGAAGCTGTAGTTTTACTTTGTGGTTGTTTTGAAAACTGTAGCTTGCCATACAGAGGTTCACTAAATGTCTCTGTTTCTTGCCTGTAACTTCAATAAGTCAGTTAGATAAATAAATTCAGTTTTCAGGGCCTGCCATAGAGAGCTCAATCCGCACTCCTTGGCTGCATCCGGAAGTCGTTCTCCATCTCCATTTGCATATAAAATCCTTGTGTCCACGGTGTCATTGCACAGACGTATAAATGACGAATAAATTTATTTGAGTTTAACAATTAAAGATGCAAAATGACTGAAGTCAACCAAACAACCAAAAAGAGATACAAAAACAACTACAAACAGAGGCCACAATCATAATACATCATAATAACATGCAAAACAACCATAAAGAAATATAGACCTCAAAGAGACAGGAAACACCTATGAGGAATCGAAAACAACCACAGTCAAGAGTCAAAATGACAATGGTGAAACACAAGACAACGATAAAGAAACACAAATCAATCTCAAAGAGATGCAAAGTTACCACAAAAAACACAAAGCAACAACACAGAGATACAAACAAGAACCACAAAGAGATGCAGAATTACTACAGTCTCAAAACAACCACAAAGAGACTCCGAACTACGACTAAGAGACTCAAAATGAAAACATAGACACGCAAAGGACTACAAAGACATGCCAAATGACCATAAAGAGACACACAGCAAACCCAAAGAGAAGCAAGATGACCACAAACGGTCATGAAATGGCTATAAAGATATGAAAATGTACTCCAAAGAGATGACCCATGACCACAAAACAACCTCAAAGAAATACAAGTCGACTGCATAGAGAAGAAAAATAACCATGAAGAGACACATAGCAATTACAAAGAAATCAACAATGATAAAAAAGATGTAAACAACTACAAAGAAATGCAAAACAACCACAAAAACAAAAGTTTGGCCACAAAGAGACAGGAAATGTCAACAAAGAGAGAAAAAACAACCACAAAGAGATGCAAAATGACCTGAAAAACTCAGATAAACATAGAGCGATGGAATGAGCACATACAGATTAAAAACAGCCACAAAGTAGAGCAAAATGACTACAAAGAAACACATAACAACAGAGATGAAAAATGACTGTGAGACACACAACAACCACAGAGATGCAACAGTGATGACAAAAGGCCACAAAGCAACCAGAAAGAGATGCAAAACCATACAAAGAGATGTAAGAGAATTCTTAGTATGAAGATGTATAAAATGATACCATAGAGGTGAAAAACAATACCAGAGACACAGGATGTCAACAGAGATAAAACATGACCATAAAGAGGCTTAGAGCGGCACCGTCTTGTGTGTCTCACACACTGCAGCATGTGTGTGTAAAGTAAGTTGGGTGCCTAACTGATTTCAGATAAGAGCTTCAGCAGGAAACACACCAGCTTAACCTCATCGATAATTTAGCCCACATCCTCTCAATCCCTCTCTCCACTCTGTTTCCCTCTTTCCCTCTCACTGTCTGATGTTCTCATGCCCTGTCTCTCTGTCTGTCCATCTTTCTCTCTCACTTCATCTCTTGTTTATCCCATTCATGTGCCATCTTTGACTCTCCTATGTTTCTCCTTCCCCACCCTGAATCTTGGAGAGAGAGACTGCAGATTGAATCAATTATTGAAAGAGCAGGGGAGAGTGAGGCAGCCGAAAGATTCAGGGAGGGGTGGTTGTTGGTCAAAGCATGAAGTATTAGTCTATGCTCAAATTTGTTCTGGAAGGGCCCTGCAGTTAGAGCAGAGCTGCATACAACAACAGAGGCTACACATACTCTCAGAAGCACTTAAGGTTAATCATTACCAGTGCATTAATCTATGCCTCTACCACTGTTGTTCTCAGAAATGCATGGGAATCTGTGGTGTACTGTTGACATCTGAAAAAGAAGGAAACCTATGTAGCATGCTGGAATGAAGAAATAGACAGCAACAAATTATCTGATGAAATTTGAAAAAAATACTTGAATGTTTGTTGTCCTCATTCTGTTTCCAAACTGTTATTTGTGCACCAGGATGTATTGCATTCAGTGAAGCAGCCTCTGTGGACTGGATCATTCAGATAGTCATTTACTGGAGCTAATACATAATTCATAAGACTTCTACAAATGCCATAACTTCTTAGTTTTTCCTCATGCAATGTTGGTTTGCTATGGGGCTGTTCACCTTTCCCTTTGACCTGTCTCTGATTTTGGGATTGAGATTATTTTCAATTCACTTTGTTCATTCTATGTAATCATCTACAAAGATTGTACTGGTATAGTCACTGTGGTATAGTCAATAGCACATTTACTACTAGAGTTTTGTTTTTTTTTCTTCTTTTTTCATTTTGTTTTCCCTTTTTGACAAATTCTCTCATGTGCCCCAAAAACCCTCCTTCCTCACACATTCCCCAAACAGAGGACAGTACTCAGTTGCTCATCTCTGCAGATGCCAGTTACAGCACAGTCACCAATGGTATGTGAGCATAAAGTTTTCTGCCCTGCCCCGCTCCTTTCCTCAGGCAATGAATGGAACCCAGTACACGGTGCAGTGAAAGTGACAGTGACTTATACATATAAAAATGTCTGTAACTCGCTTGACCCAGTGTAGAGTGAAGATGTTTTTACCTTTATTACTCTTCCCTTGGTATTGTTTCTTTGTGTTTTTATTTTTGTTTCTGAAAGTGTTTGTTTGGCTTTCCTGATGGAAGTTATGAGCTTTGGGTGATTATGACTATGTGCACAGATGAACACTATTTTATCATATTTGTTTGTCTTTCTATTCCCTTATCCCTGTCTCTTCCCCTGTCTAACTTGCTTTCCCTTTCTTTTAGGAAAACAACCTGATGGAGCTGTGGAGAACAATCAGAACAAAGGTAAAAGCCCATGACATGTGTGCACATGTAAAGGTCATCTTTCTTGATCTGCAGGTGCAGTAGTGAAGATGGTGTATATGTTTTGTGTGCTTGTGTTTCAGCCAAGAAGCAGGATGGGGGTGTTGCCATGGAGATGCAACCCCTGAAGAGTGCAGAGGGAGGGGAGGTAGAGGACAGAGAGAAGAAGAAGACCAACATTCCAAAGAAAGAGAAGAGTGTCTTGCAGGGCAAGCTCACCAAACTGGCGGTTCAAATTGGCAAAGCAGGCAAGAACTGTTGTACAAAATCTAGGCATGGTTAACACTCTCTTCTAGCATCTTCTAATATTTAAGAACTGTCTTCACTTAAATTAACATAAGATCTTCAAGTTCTTCCAGAAAGTGATAAATTAATTGTGGGAGTTAAGTAAACTTTGAATTTCAGTTGCAAAGAGTCATAGAATTATATTTTACTGCTTGGTGATTAAGAGATGCGTAAATGACTATAGACAGTGATGGAATGTGATCGCCCAGGTAAAGAAGTGACGTGAATGATAAACAAATTCTATGGTTCTACACCATGCATTATTTCAGACCTAAATAAAATCAGAAATATTGAATAAAGTCAGAACAGATTGACTGAGTGACAAAGTCATCAATTGTTCCCTCTTAGTGCAGCAGTAGCTCAGTCCGCAGGGACTTGACTTGGGGACCAGTCTATAAGGACTTTGCCAGTTGACCTCTTGACACTGCCATGGTGTCCTCGGGCAAGGCACCAAACCCCCAACTGTTCCAGGCGCCTCAAAGCCACATCCTCTCAATCCCTCTCTCCACTCTGTTTCCCTCTTTCCCTCTTACAAATATCCATTGATGCATTTGTAAGAGGCTTGTATTGTGCATGTATAAAGCATGTTTTAATAAATTATTTTCTTCTCTGAATCTCCCCACAGGTTTGGTGATGTCGGCCATTACTGTCATCATTCTGGTGCTGTATTTTGTCATCAACACTTTTGTCGTTGAAGGTCTGTTTTTTGTACACCTTCCCAAATGCACTTACTGTCATTTCACATTTTGTTAAATGCTTACCATTCTGCTAAATATGAATGACTATTGAGTGGACTGTTTGGTCTGATACATAGTATGATGTGTATTGCAGGTCATACGTGGTTGTCAGAGTGTACACCAGTCTACGTCCAGTACTTTGTCAAGTTCTTTATCATTGGCGTCACTGTGCTGGTAGTGGCTGTCCCGGAGGGCTTACCTCTTGCTGTCACCATCTCTCTGGCTTACTCTGTCAAGGTAGACCCACACATTCTGTTTCATGAATGCTTTGCAAATGGAAATGTAGGTATTATAGGAGGCTCTATAACCAATGTAACAATTGCACTGAATCTATTACTGAAAATACAGCTTTTGAAAAATATACTTACTCGTTTCTTGCTGATGTTGGATGAGATGATCGATACCCTTCTTATGTCCATTCGATCAGAATTAAGGTAGATGGTTAGTTGAGCTTAATATCCATCCATCCACCCATCCATCCATCCATCCATCCATCCATCCATCCATCCATCCATCCATCCATCTCTCCATTTATCCATTTTCTTCTGCTTCTGCTTGTCCCAGCCTGGGATGTGGTACGTTAGGGTTCGGCAGCAGGACGAGCAGAGTTTTCCAAACATCCCCCTCTTTGGCAATGCTTTCCTGGGGGATCCTGAGGCATTCTCAGGCCAGATAACATATGTAATCCTTTCAGCATGCTCTGGTCTCCTCCCAGCTAGACTTTCCCAGAGAATGTCCAAAGTGAAGCCTAGGTGACATCCTGATCAGATGCCTGAACCACCTGGACCGACTCCTTTTGACGCAATGTAGCAGTTGCTCTACTGAGAGCTCCCTGTGGATGCCTGAGCTCCTCACTCTATCTCTAAGACTGAGCCCAGCCACCCTGCTGAGGAAATCTCATGTATCTCATGCTTTTGGCCACTACCCACTACTCATACCAAGACCTGACTGGTGGAAATTAGATCAACTGGTAAAATGATCGCTCACCTTTCTCTCTTCAGCACAATGGTATAGTATAATGCCTTTATTACTGTTGATGCAACTCCGTTCTCTGAAGAAGACCCAGAGATATTTTATTCCAGAGGGACCAATCAACTATGAAGGCTCTTTCAAGAGATGAAAAGGTCTCCTTTTGGTCAAGTGACAAAGAAGCATACATCACCACCAGGGCAAGACTGAAAGCTGGCATCAAGAAGGCAAAGAGAAGACATCAGCAGAGACTGTAGGGCGACATCAACACCAACAGCACTAGAATATGTGGCAGGCAATTCAAAAGTCACAGTTACATTGCTGGATGAGCTTAACACATTTTATGCTTACTTTGATCTCCTCAAAGAGTCAGCTGAGAAGTCTACTCTGCCTCCAGAGGACCGGCCACTGTCAGTAGTGACAGAGGATGGGAGAAAAATCATACTGACACTGAATATAATAAGGTCCAGAACAAAACATGTGCCAATCAAATTGCTGATGTTATTACTGACATTTTTAACATTTCACTCTCACAGGAGACTGTCCCTCCCACTTTAAGACATGATTATTACCCTGTGGCTCTCGCCCCCATTCTGATGGAGTGCTTTAAGAAATTGGTTCTCCGGCACATCAAAGACAACATCCCTGCCAGACTGGACCGTCACCAGTATGCTTTCAGAACCAACAGATCCACAGAAATAGCCATATTAATTGCCCTCCACTCTGTTTTGACGCACCTACAGAAGAAGAGTAGCTACATCGGAATGCTATTTGTTGACTTCAGCCCAGCATTCAACACAATTTCACATATGAAGCTGATTGAAAAACCAAACAATCTGGGATTGAGTGCAACACTCCATAATCAGCCATGTAAACAATGATGGAGGTTCATATTGGGAGGAATTCAACAGTCTAGCAGGGTGGTGCACAGAGAACAATCTGCTGCTCAACATCAGCAAAACCAAGGAGCTGAATGTTGATTTTAGAAAGAAGGAGGCAAAGATGCAAACCCCTGTCTACATCAGTGGAGCTAAGGTGGAGCAGGTGAACAGTTTTAGTTTCCTTGGAATTATCATTACTGAGAACCTTTCATGGTCATCACACATCACCACCCTGGTTAAAAAAGCACAGAAAAGCATCTACTTCCTAATTAAACAAACCCAGCCAAAATCTTTTCACCCTGCTGTCAAAAGATACAGAAGTATCTGCTGCCATACCACCAGACTGTGGAGCAGCTTCATTCCCTAGTCTGTGAGACCTCAATTCAGCATCAGCACGCAATTGTCTTAAAAAGATGTAGTGGGATTCAAAGGACTCAAGCTCCAGATTTCACCTCAGCCCTGCACAGCATGAAAACCCTTGTGATTTAAAAAATGACAATAAATGTACCTTGTACCTTATATCTGTTACCCATACTTGGTCCTTATAAAATATCTTAAATAAAACAGTCTTATATCTGCTCCTGAATTTTCATTGAATGACCAGTTTTTGCTGCCTCCCTCTTGACTTCTTTCAGTAAATTCATTTTACTCTGTCTCTGTCCTTGTGTCCTTCCTCCATCCATTATCATTCATTGTCATTGTACCCTTCCATCCACTCCTCCCACATCCCTCTGCTCTCCATCACTATGTCATATGTAGAAAATGATGAAGGACAATAACCTTGTACGTCACCTGGACGCATGTGAGACCATGGGTAATGCCACAGCCATCTGCTCTGATAAGACCGGCACTCTCACTACCAACCGCATGACTGTGGTGCAGACTTTCTTAGGTGAGTGAAAACAAAAAAAAATCATGAATATTAAAATAAAATTCAAAAAGATTTAAAGCTGTAGTCTGTAACCATTTTTGTTATATTTGCTAAAATTGTCATTATGATCTGACAGTAGAATAAGATACAGGTCAGCTGTGTAAAAATCCACTGTCTGTGGGTCCACCCAGTGGCCCTAATTTGATTTGCAAGAATCCACAGCTCCCGGCTCAATACAACCAATCAGAACCAAGGGAAGTGTCTGAGAAGTGTCAATCACTCTCGTGCATACACTGCTGGCAGCCCCCATCCCCCACGCAGGCACAGTGTCTGCTCTTACCTGATCAAACATGTTCAAACTCAAACTGTAAACAATGGTGGAGAACAGACAACAACAATAGAGCCAAAAAATGCTGTTGCAGTCAAGCTATGTAGCTTGTTGCTAAATCTAGCTTGTTAGCTTGTATGCTAACTCCAGTGTTTGGCTTTGTGTTTATGGCTACTGGTTAGCAAAAATGTCTTTCAAGTGACCGGGCAGCTATAATAACATTAGTTTGTGTTCAGTACGCTCTGAATTGGTTTAGAGAAATAACATTACTCATGCTTCAAAAAGGCAACATGCCGTTGCACCAAGTAATGATTGTGTGGTAACTCCATCCACCGCAGTGTGAGGAATATTGTTTTTTACTTGGGATGTCTACAGTGATCTGCATGAAGCACTCGTCGTTGTAATTTAGTGGTACTGATCAGAAATAGAAGAATCAGGGCTTATGTTGTTGTTGTTATTTTGAATGCGCCATCTTGGTTATCTGGCATCCTGTAGCTCTTCATCAAACAACTCTGTCTTTTTCATTTCACCCACAGACTGAGGGGCTACTGGAAGTGGCACTTTATACACTATAATAATATATACACATTAACGTGAGGTTGTTTTCCCAGGTGACACACACCACCGTGTGATCCCAGACCCTGGACAGCTCAACCCCCGAACACTGGATCTATTAGTCAATGCTATTGCTATCAACAGCGCCTACACCTCCAAGATCTTAGTGAGTCATGCAGTGCCATGCCATGCCATTGTTATACAGAAAGTCATTTTGTGACGCTAACTTGCTTCAATCATACTCTCTGTCAGCCACCAGATGTGGAGGGGGGTCTAGCTAAGCAGGTGGGCAACAAGACAGAGTGTGGCTTGCTGGGATTTGTATTAGACCTACAGCAGGACTACACCCCTGTCAGAGAGCAGATCCCTGAGGAAAGACTATATAAGGTAGGAAACCATGCAGCACATCCTCCTTCACAACTTTCATCTTATTTATAGCACTATAAAAGTGACTATTGCGTCTTTGAAAGGAGGTTCAACTACATATTATTTGAACTTAATGTATACAACTGGATCATCGTCAATAGACTATGAATTAGATTGCCTTTTTGATTTTTATCATCTAGTTTGCCTTATAATACTTTGCTTTTGTACATCTTCATATGTGCATGTGTAAGAAGAACTTTCAGCAATTTTATCTTCCCTGTAATTGTACAGAAAGAAATAATTCATAGGGTCTCTTGCTCATAAATACTGTCTTTACCCTCGGAGTGAAAAATCCAGAACAAAAGGAGAAAGGGACAACGTTACAACAAAACTTGGAGTCTGCAGTCAAGCCACAATACAGTACAAATTAATCAGAATACAAAGCAGTTAAATTTACAGTCAATTACTTTACACAGATTTGACATCCAGCAAGCTTGTCCAGCCAGCATCATCGTCTATTACATTGATGCAGATGTTAACCCTTCAGTACACAATCCAACACACTCAGAGATGGTTTTCCAGTCAGGTGTGTGTCTGCCTGCCTCATCTTTTACTCTCCTGAATCATAAAACTTGCTTTCCCTTGCTTTCTCAGGTGTATACATTCAACTCAGTGCGTAAATCCATGAGTACTGTGATCAAGCTGCCTGACAGTTCCTTCCGTCTCTACAGCAAAGGAGCCTCCGAGATCATGCTGAAGAAGTGAGTGAAGGAGGAGGATGTGGGAGGCATAGGCGGTCTGATGCAAATGAACAGAGGGGACTGTGTTTAAATGTAATAGACAAAATATGTTCCACTCATCAGTCCTGTCAATATTTTATGTCCTTCCATGTTTCTCCAGGTGTTCCTACATTTTAGATGCCAATGGAGAAGCGCGCAGTTTCCGCCCCCGTGACAGAGATGAGATGGTCAAACAGGTAAGACTTGGTGGAACTTTAAACTCTGATATGCATAATGGTCTCTTCACTTTATCATTCTAGAATTCATTTTTGTGGATCCGCCAGGTGAAATAGGGGTTAAAATGCTGATCTTGTCATTCGTTCTCTATCTCCTGAGCCATGGATCTTTGTCATACAAGCCATTCTCCATCTTTCAACTGTCATTGTATAATAGTTGTGTTTGCAAAACTCCACGGTAGGTGATGGAAGGATTCACAACATGTAGATAAGTAAAAGTACCAATACACAATGTAAAAATATTCCATCAGAAGGAAATAGCTTAACCCAGTTAACTAAACGAAAAAGTATTTGTAACAAAATGTATACAAATGTACTCTTGTAGAGGGAAAATGTATCTTTGGGGAAACTGCTAACAACATACTGTATATGACAAGGGCGCCCCACCCCCAGGTCATAAGCCCAAAACAATCCAATGTTGTGTTCTTTCTCCCATATAGTCTTTTAGGAATGAGAAAGGAGAGGGGAGTTGGGTTAAGTACAGGGTAAACTCACTCATTTTTTGAAATGTTTTTCCGTCTATGAAGTTTTGGAGGCTACCAAAAAATTTGGTGGAAGGAGCCCACTGGCATCATTGCTCTCATCTAGCCTCTAATATCTAACATCAGTGGTGTGCCAGTGCCTTCCAAGGTATTTTTAAATTATTAGTATTATAAATTACTTTCTCTCTCCCTTTCTCTATCTCTTTAAAAGAGCATTCCCACCAAGGCATTCTAGAGGTCATCAGATATAACTTTTATCCACCAGATAATGGGGTAGTAATTTAAATGATTTTTTTGGTATACACTGAGTTAATGATTCTGTAGTGTGATGGGTGGTAATGTCTTCTTCCTCCTGAACACAGTTGTGCTAATTATTTGACAAACAGGTGATTGAGCCAATGGCATGTGAGGGGTTGAGGACCATCTGCATTGGATATCGTGACCTACCATCCAATCCAGAGCCAGATTGGGAAAACGAGGCAGAAATAGTGACAGAATTGACCTGCATAACCGTGGTTGGGATAGAGGACCCTGTGCGGCCTGAGGTAGGGTACCGTGGAGCGAATGTGTGTCTGTAGCTTTAGTTTCAGCTGAAACTGTGCAATTCACAATATGACTCTAAAAGATGTATTTTAGAATTAATTGACATTGTGTCTTGCTGTGAAAAAATGTCCTACCTCCAAGGTACCTGATGCCATTCGTAAGTGTCAGCGTGCAGGCATTACGGTGCGGATGGTGACTGGTGATAACATTAACACAGCACGGGCCATTGCTGCTAAATGTGGCATTATCCACCCAGGGGATGACTTTATCTGTTTAGAGGGCAAAGACTTCAACCGACGAATCAGGAACGAGAAAGGAGAGGTGAGTTTGGTTTGGTACAGGGTAAAGTCACTCATTTTTTAACCTGTTTTTTGGTCTGTGAAGTTTTGGAGGCTACCAAAAAATTGGGTGGAAGGAGCCCACTGATATCATTGCTCTCATCTAGCCTCTAATAATTACAATCACTTGGATTAATGTACGCACACACACACACTCACACACACACACACATATATATATATATATCTCCTAAATAGTGTTAACTTGACTCGTGTACATTCGCTTGAGCAGGAAAGAACTTCCACAGGACTCAGATGTAAAACGATAAAACAAAATATATTTATTCCAAGGTTTTGCTGACCTTTTTACATATTTATAATTAACGTATTATTCAATAAATCAATTATTTATTTCCATTCACGTGAACTTTTAAACAAAATACAAACTGCACTTATTTATTTAACTGAAACATATAAAACACAATTTGGCTCCGACATACTGGCCCCTAATTTTACTCTTGACTGGAGACAATTACCAAATTATGTAATACATATTATACATGTGGAGCCAAAGAAATTAAAGTACTTCTAAATAAGCAGTCTTTTTTTTCATTGCATGAATTACCATATGCCTCATTCAACTTGCTGGTCTTAGTCTTTATGCGGACCTGACGTATCAGTCCAATCTTGACCAGGACTGTCTGGATGACTTGACTGCACGGTGCAGTTGTCTACAACCAACATGATGTCTCCTATGGCAAAGTTGCGAGATGGGCGCAACCACTTGTGATGCTTTTGAAGCTGTGGTAGATATTCTCTTGTCCCCCTCTTCCAGAATATGTCCGCCATATACCGGATCTGTTTCCATCTCCTGTGCGAGTAGAGATCCTGGTTGTCAAACAGACCTGGTGGTAGAGATGGCTTGCTCTTGAGGAGCAAGTGATGGTTTGGTGTAAGCTCCCCCAGATGGTTTGGATCATTAGACGCCTTGGTTATAGGCCAACTGTTGATGATGGCCTCTGCTTCACATAGCAGGGTATACACGCTTTCCTCATCAAGTTTCTGTAGTCTCAGGGTGACGCTCAGGATCTTCCTCACAGACTTGATAATCCTCTCCCAGACTCCTCCATGGTGGGAGCCAGTGGGAGGATTGAATATCCACTGGGTGCCACTCTGGTGTAGAGTGTTTTCGATCTTGGAGCTATTTCATTCATGGATGGCTCATTTGGTGTAAAATTGCTGGCTGCTTCGACTCCTCATGCATAGCGGCCCTGCTAAGTCTTCCTCCTACTCTGAGGATGCCTTCTTGGAAAACTGGATTAAGCCTGAAAAGACTACTGCTTCTCTTCACATTTTCACCCCTTTGGAGTGCCATGATTTCTTTGACGAAAGCCTTTCCTTGACAACAGTGAATGATCTCTTGCTCTGCTTCCATAAGGTTCTCCACTGTGAGGTTACAAACATCTGCTATTTAAGTTCCACCCTTTGTCAACTTCAGGTGGAGCAAGAGTAGTGTTCAACTCCTTCCTCTTTTGACACAACTCAGCAGAGTGCTCTTAACTTTAAGCATCCAAGTGACTGCCTTCTTAAGATTAATCCGTGAAGAGAAGCGCTACATTAACACCAGTAGAGCATCCTCTTGATTTTCAGTTGCAGCAGCACCAACCACGGCATTCCTTACCTCTGGGTCATCTGTGGTTAGATTCCCAGGGTGTTCTGGGTTCTCGGGCCAATCTTCAGTGAGTTTGGTGAGAAATTCCGGCCCCTGTAACCAAGAACAGCTGCCTTGAGATCCCTTGATGCATAATCTACAGGGTTCGGTGAGATGTTAACGTACCGCCACTGACAAGGTTCAGAGATCCTCAAGATGGTCTTTACAGAGTTGGCCAGGGCCGCCGCGAGGGGGGTGCAAAAAAGGCGACCGCCTCGAGCCTCGCGCTATGGAGGACTCGCGCCTCCATAGCGGGAGGGAAAAAAAAAAAAAAAAAAAAAAAATTTAATTAAAATAAAATTTAAATTAAAATAAACTAAAACTAAACTAAAAATATTCTCTGATACCCCCCAGCCTCCCAAAAAAATAAAAAAAATAAAAAACAAAAATAGTTGCAAGTCCTGACTTCGCCTTAGGCCTCACCTTAGACTTCGCCTTGGGCCTCACAAATCTCCCAGTCCCCCCTGGAGTTGACGATGAAGGTGCGGAATCTGCTTGTTCTGTTTCTGATGTACTTCTGTACAGTCTTGCTGTCTGTCCAAAATACAGACTTGGAGATTCAGATCTCAACATCTGATCCATGCAGGCGGCCATGGTGGCTGCTGTGAGCTCCATGTGAGGGATAGTCATGGGCCTAAGCGGAGCCACTCTGGCTCTTTTTGCTAGCTGTTTCAGTGCAGTCTTCCAAGCAGGCCACTCATGAGCAAGCTCTTCAGGTATCAGGACATCCCAGCCTATCTTCAGTCTGCAGAGGTGTTGCAAGATTCCCTTAGCTGAGAGTATCACTGTTGACAAGATACTCAATGGATCATAAACTGAGCTTACGAGGGATAGGATGTTTCTTATGGTGGGTGCTTTGTCTAGCATGATGATCTTAAACCTGAAGCTATCAGAGTCGATACACCAGTGAACTCTGAAAGCTCGCACTATGGGAAGTGCATCCCGATCCAAGTCAAGGTCTTTAACCTCGGTCGTCCTGTCCTCTTCTGAAATAGCAGACAGCATTGCCCTGTTGTTGCTTACCCACTTGGTGAGCCTGAATCACCCTTTTTACATACAGCTCGTAGGGTGTGGTACAATGACACTGCCTGTAAGATGTGTGTCTTTCTGCCTGTGAGGTTGAGCTCTTTCATTAGACCCTCAGTACAAAAGCAGGCAGTACTGACGGGGTCGAGGAAAGCAAAAGTCGTCATCACCTTTTGGCCCTTGTTGCCCTTTACTTGAACTATAACTAAACTACTCTCTGTGTTCTCAGCACTTGTAGCTCCATAGGTTTACATTAACATTTTAGGGCATTTAGCAGACGCTTTTGTCCAAAGTGACTTACAGTAATTCATACGTACATTCATACACTGATGGTGGTGGCTGCAGTTTGGGTTTCAGACACTTCAACAGGCAGACCAGGGGAATCGAACCAGCAATCTTCCGATAACAAGATGCTGATTCATGTTCGGGGCTTATGTCTTTGTTCCCAACACTACATTTGGTCTTCATGTGCAACACTGTAGGGTGCAACTGTGTGCAGACTTGGCAGGTCATCTTCTCATTACATGAGTTATTCATGTGGTTCTGTTTAAGGCAGCTGAAGCACAGACCTTTGGCTCATAGGAAGTAAATCTTCTCCTTATGAAGAGACTTCTTCATTTTCTTGCACTGTTCGATAGAATGTTCTGCACCACGACAAAAAAGACAAGGTTTGGAAAATGCATATACTTTGCTGCCAGTAGCCTTAATTCTAGGCTTAAGCATGGCACTCTTTGCGTCATTGCTTGTGCCAGTTACAGCTGGGCTCTTTATAGAGAAGTCCTTTATGTCACAGAACAAAAAAAAACAAACAATGGCCTACTCAAGTCAATGTAGATATTAACCTACCCATTTGATACAAACTCAGTGACTCGGAACTCAAAAACTAAGACAAAATCCTAAAATAAAAGCTCACTGTCCTGTGTTGCCCGTGACCTACACAAGCCTATGCGGCACGGACGTAATTGGCGGGCGGGACAGGGGACATGTTTTGGTCTCCTGCAGTTTTTACCGTCCAAAAACAATGTTACGCTATAGTAAATAGAGACACGTCAAGCACTAGGACCAAGCGGAAAACGTCAGCTCAAGCTGAAGCCTGTTTCCCTGAGTTTAGACCTGCCCACAAGCTCCTCGATTGGCTCTGCCGTTTCTTGTGTGATTGGCCTTCCCCGCTGTCACTCCATCTTGCTTGCACACTGGTCTGCTAGTTGCCCCAGAGTCCTTATTAATCTGCCACTGTAAATTGGGCGTTTGTTCTTCCTGGGTCACATCAGCTAGAAGGATTGTAATATCAGAGGTTTCATTTATATTAATGTTGGAATCGGTGTCCATGTGCGTATGTGTGTGCGTGATTGCATGTGTGTGTTTGGTAATTAGGCGCAGCCAAAATGTCTAAAAAAAGTGGACATAAGAGACCAAAGTGTAAGTTACCGTAAATTACCAAATAATAGCTGGGGCGTTTATTTGTTTCAATCGCTTAACAGACCAGTTGTGCGTCTTCTGCAAGTGAAGTTGTTGCAGCGGAGGAAACGATTCAGCCAACCAGCACTCATGGCAAACTCCTCACTGTTGTCACTCACGGTGGCGTACATTTGTTTCGCCATCGCCCTGATCATTTTGCTGATAACTCATTCTCACATGTTTATCTCAGGCTCCTCGCTAGCCTTCTTCCTCCCTCCACCAGGCAGCCTGGCCCTGTTGCTGTCCTCCTCGTACAGATGCTGAAGCTCTGTTTTATTTTTTTGCCAGTCTCTCACTCTCTTCTGGTCGACGGAGAAAGATCTAGCGGCTGCTTCTCCCGAGTTTTCCTCTGCATATTTTACGACAGAAAGCAGCACAACATGTGAGAAAGGCGAAGAAGAAAAACATGCAGTGTCAGTGGTCACTTCTTCTTCCTTGATTTAAAAATAAATCAAAAATTAGACTCAGCATTTATTTGGAACCGGCGGTTATTTATCAAAATATACACCTGCACCCGCACTTAAAGGGGACCCTGCGGTTAATTGAAACCCGGTTATTATTTGGCAATTTACGGTACTCATAGAAATGCATTACACCCATCCCGCAATGCCCTCACTGGCTCCCAATAAAGCAGCATATCCACTTCAAGATCCTCCTCATCAATTACAAAGCTCTCAATAATCTTGTAAAGTGTCTTTGAGTTTTATTGAAAGTGCTGATAAATCAAATGTATTATTATTATTATTGTTGTTGTTGTTGTTATTATTATTATTATTATTATTATTATTATTATTATTATTATCATTATTATTATTATTATTATTATTATTATTATTATCATTATTATTATTATTATTATTATTATGATTATTATTATGATATAACTGTAGAGCCTCAACAATGCAAATATTTTAAAAAAGCTTATATTTAATGCCAAAGAGATACACTTATTTTCATGTATTATTTTATGTTGAAAGGCAGCAACTGTTTAAAAAAGACACCAACAATGAAAGATTTAGGGAAAAATACAATAAAACCTTTCATTAAAAATGTAATTTTATACATCCAAGCTCATGAGAATAGTGAAACTAAGTTTTTTCCTCTATAAAATGAGGTCTGTTTACCATATATTCCAAAAATAAGTGTAAAATTGGTGGTACTGAGTTGGAGTGAAGTTGACTAACAAGGTGAAACACAGAATTAGGTGGTCATGTTTTGCTACATGCTTCACAACCAGTCAAACCAAAAAAGGGAACAGTAAACTTAAAAGTATCAATAGAAAACTAGAACTACTAGAAAACACAGTGAACTGAAAGAGTTAGAGTTTTATTAAAAAAACTTGTGTCCCCCCCACCTCTGAAATCAAAATTTCGTCCTTGCTATGCGGTATGTGCCCTGCAGGTGCAGCCAGTTAAAAGATACATGCTGGATACAGCACATGCACTTTACAAACACACATTAAGTGTTCAGTATATCCAAATGGTAAGATGCTTCTTTCCCTCCATCGAATTCACAGTTAAACAGTCTGGATAAACAGCGACTTCTGGTGCATGGAGAAAATTGTTAAAAGGTTCTCAATTGTATTATTCATCATCACATAATTTTTCTCTCTCTTGCTCACCATCTGGATGACAGATTGAACAGGAACGTATTGACAAAATTTGGCCCAAACTCCGCGTGTTGGCTCGGTCCTCGCCAACAGACAAACACACGCTGGTCAAAGGTGAGTATTATAACCTAAACACATGCGCACACACATTCACTCAGAACACTTATAGCCTGTTTTTTGCCTTTTTGTATCCAGGAATCATCGACAGCACTGTCATAGAACAGAGGCAGGTTGTCGCAGTAACAGGAGATGGAACCAATGACGGGCCAGCTTTGAAGAAAGCTGATGTGGGCTTTGCCATGGTAACCTGACATATTATTCACTATTAATGTCTATTTCCATTTAATATTTCAGTATTTATTAAGTGACTAAAGACAATAATTCCTTCCATGATAGATGAGGACCAGACAGGTGTTGTCAGTAATAGGCAAACGCACAATTACCAAAGGAGAGCCCTCAATATTATTAATTACATTTACCTTACTTTGTGTCTGGTGTCCTTTATATGTTGCATCCTCCAACCCAACCCCTTTAAGACTTGTGTTTGACATATCTCAATGAAGGCTGTAACACTAACAGCTAGGATAAAAGTTATCCGATGTCTCTCACATCAAATAATGTTACAACGAGAATGTAGGCAAGGCTGCCCACTAAGCCTACTTCTTTTAACTTTTTGTATTGAGCCAGTTGCCCAAGCTATCAAAGAGGATACTGCTCTGGAGGGTAGAATCATAGGTGGTGTTGAAACCAAATTTCTCTATACGCAGGCGATGTTCTCATAACAATTAAAAGTCCTGAATTTGATATTCCATAGCATATGATCATCCTGGGAAAGTATGGGAAATATTGTACTCAACATCCAAAAAACCACAATTTTGACCTTTTGTTTTGCTCCTTAAAAACAATTGATGGACCGGTACCAATTTAATTGACACCTATCGCAAAGCAGGTGTTTTATTGACAAAAAACTTTCACAGTTATATGATGGTAATTGTAAACAGATAAATAAGAAAATATATCATGGTCTGGGCAGGTGGAGCTTGCTCCCCCTTGACCCCTGCAGTTGAATTCAGACAATCAAAATGAACATTCTCCCCAAATTGTTATACCTATTTACAGCAATTCCAATAGATGTTCCTGTCAAACAATTCAGGGAGTAAGTTAAACTCAGCGAGATCTTCAACACTACAGCAGCTGGGGGCAGGGCAGGGCTCATACTTGTCTTAAGAATTAGTCAGCTAAGCTAAGGCCTTTGGTTTGTTGGTCTAACCCAGCCTATAAGGCTTAATGGAAAGAAATTGAGCTATCTTCAATAGATAGACCTATTCAGTCAGTCTTGACTGAATAGGTCTATCTATTGAAGATCTATTGAAGATAGTTGCGTTAGTTACTCTTTGAAAATGTGGTCAGAAGTTGCAGAAAAATTGGACTGTTGAGCTGGCCTGCATTCCATCCACACTTCTTCCCAGCATTACAGGATTATGAATGCAAACTATGGACTAAGCGAGGAATCACCTCCTTCTGTAAGATATAAAAAAACGAAACCTAAATAATTTTGAGGATTTGCATCAATCTAATGAGTTGTGTAAAGAAGATTGTTATCGTTACCAACAGATGGTAGAATCAGAAGAAGCTTCAGATTTGAAAAAAAAAAAAAAATCAATCCACTTCTACAAATTCTGTTTCTGGTGAGATTGCTGGAATAATCAAAAGCAATTTTTTTTTCAATCGAGTGTGGTGTGGTTTCTGCAGATTATGTTCATGTTTTCTGGTCTTGTCCATACAAGGGCACAGGCAGGTAACATCTCTGCAGACCCTCACACCCAAGACAAAACTTTTATTTAAAAACTGTTGGTAATTCTGCCTAGGGCTGGGCGATAAAACAATAATGATATCTATCGCAATAGACACCTGATCAATATCAGTAGAAAATACGTTCGATAGAACGTTCAATAATTTCACTGAACTCCGTTAGAAACAGGTGATCTGCGAGCAGCGAAATACAGCGCAAGGCCCAGTTGCTGGACGAGAGGTTTATGCACGCAACTCTGTTTACTTTTGATCAAAACGAAACTTAACAATTTCAGACACAGACCGTAGAACCTCCAGATCCCTACACATTAGGGATACGGAGGCTCTACGGTTGAGAAAATGTAGTGCCAAAAGAAAGGGCGGTCTGATGGCGATGTAAAGCGGTGTGAATTTTCTCTATACAACATACACTTGCAATAATATAGATTTTTTTAGGTGGGCCTTGTTAGGTGGGTTAAAATTCGCTTTGCATCTTGACTCCGTTCACTGTAGTACAAAGCTGAGCGTCTGGGCTGGAGCGGCTCTCTGCTCCTCCAAACTGAGGCTGCACTGATCGGTGATTACGGTAGGTAACAGACCGACTATGTACTTCATATGACCCCACAAAACCCGAACTATCTATCCTGACTATTGTCAAGCAGCAATGTCAGCTTCTACACTATTATGTCTCATTTCTTCGATTCTGAAATCTTGAAAAAAATTTTTTTTTTTTTTCAAAAATCTCACCTGTAGTCACCATATAAAGGGTTATTTATTTATTTTTTTTAATTTTTTTTTAAAAAAGTTCTCATTTCAAATGGGTAAAAAAATAAAATCAATAATTATCGATATCGACTGATATGAAACACTTGTATCGTGATACATTTTTCATCCATATCGCCCAGCCCTAATTCTGCCACCATTTTTTAACTTGGATACTGCTGAAAATTCTACGATCCTTCTTGTACACATTAGTCGAAATTTTTCAATTATAATTTTAAAATTAATTTTTCAAGTCAAATTCCTTGTTTGTGTGTTTGTGTGTGTGTGTGTGTGTGTGTGTGTGTGTGTGTATGTATGTATGTATGTATGTATGTATGTATATGTGTGTATATATGTATATATATATATATATATATTAGGGGTGGAACGGTTCCAGAAATCCACGGTTCGGTTCATATCACGGTTTTGTGGTCACGGTTTTTGGTTCGGTTCGGCATACGCTGATCGTTAGGAAAATCTATTATGTCTTGTATAGTCAGGTTAAAACTGAAAGAATGATGCAGTCTGACATTTGATACATCATTGTGACAGTCTTAAATTAAAAGTAGGTAGATTCTGGCACCGCAAGAGAGGAGACATTGCTAGTTCCAGCATGCTTTTCATTTATTTGGCAAAGAAAGTTATCTTTAACAAATGCTAAGAACAAATAGTTATTCACTGTCACTAATGTAATGTAACGGGCAGCCACAGTCAGGAAACTTCCAGTAGACCTGGAGGGGCTAACAATTCCTCGTCGGGTCTCTTCATAAAGTGCGGGAATTACCGTGTTGCTGAAGTGTTTGCGGGAGAGGATTTTATTTTATATTGTGGCTCAAGTGTTTTAATCATACAACAAAATCCTGCACCCTCCACCACAGCAAAAGGCTGCAGATCTTTGGCTATGAAACACCACTCCTTTCGTTATGCATGTTGCCCCGTCTGACTTGTCACTGTCAGGCTGTTTAAAAGCTGTGGGGAGCAAAAGTTGTCCTGTCGACTCTCTCCCTTTCCTCCTTGCGTTGCCAGTTGCCTCACTGGGATGAGGTCTTTGCAGATGAGCTGACATGTTAGTCGTGTTACTGTTAGCATAAACAACACGTTGCACAATGCTTGCACACTGTCGCACTTATGTCAACAACTTTCATACCGCCGTCATCGTAGGTCTCTTTAAATGCAAAGTGGTCCCATACAGCAGACCTATACGGTGCTGCTGGCGCCATGCCCACAAACGTCTCCACAACTGACCCAAAGATACTCTATTACTATCTGCTACGCCGCTTCGCTTCTTCTTCTTGTTTACTGGCGGTTGGCATCCAGCTCAGTACCGCCACCTTAAGTGTGTATATATATATATATATATATATATATACACACTTAATAAAGCCAATTAACCTCATTCTGATTCCTTGTATGTGCATTGTAAACCTCACCACAAGGAAACTTGGTGACATTCATTCATGTTGAATAGTTGTTGCTGAATGGTTACAGTAATCAAATTAATAACAGGAAGTCATTTTTTATTTTACCAGAATGAAGAATCTTTCATTTTTAAGAGCTCATATCTCAATTAGTTTGCCACTGCACTTTCGTAAGGCTTGGAAAGTGTTGTATTAATTTTAAAGGGTGCTGCAAAGGCAGAAGCGATTCATGTTCAGTCAAATTGGTATCCAGGCAGATTTATGGTCCCTGCTGTTGTCTGCCAGGCTGCCCAGTTGAGAAAAGATTGTTTTTTTTCAAAATCATGTGTGTTTGTGTCAGGGATGTGCCAAAGAGGGAGCTTTACACTGTAGTGTTACTCACAGTCCATTTGATGTTGATGTCCACACACAGCTATTAAAGCAAATCATCAGTACCAGTCAAAGATGGGGTCTGATTATTCCCAAAGTGTAGAACCATCTCCACCATGTGAAGGTGTCATTTATCCTTTTGGCCCTGATAATCTCACCAGGCTTCTTTTGTAAATCCTTTGAAGCATCAAAAGCTTTGTTTGGAGTGGACAACATGTCCAATCTGGATAGCATCACAATGACAGATTGGGGAGTAATCAGTTTGTTGAAAACAGACCTAAGTCTGACCGAAAGTCAGGTCGTGGTAAGGGCAGTGGCCGATCAGGAGGCCTGCAGCGAAGGCAGAAACTCTCAGGGGGCCATAGGCGACGGCTTGAACCCACAGGAGGCTGGCAACCAGGGCCGAAGGCTGAGACCCTCAGGAGGCCGTCGGTGGGGGCGAAGGTTTAGACCCTCAGGAGGCCGTCAGCGGGTGCTCAGGCGAAGGCTGGAATCCTCAGGAGGCCGTCGTTAGGGGCGAAGGCTGAGACCCTCTGGAGAGCAGTGGTGGGGGCAAAGACGGAAGCCCTCTGGAGGATGGCAGCGGGGGCATAGCCCGAGACCCACTGGAAGCTGGCAGCGGGGGTGAAGGCCAAGGCAGGAACCCTCAGGAAGCCGTCGTTGGGGGCGAAGGCTGAGACCCTCAGGAGGCCGTCGTTGGGGTTGAAGGTTGAGACCCTCAGGAGGCCGTTGGCAGGGTCGAAGGCGAAGGCTGGAACCCTCAGGAGGCCATCATTGGGGGCGAAGGCTGAGATCCTCTGGAGGCTGGTGGTTGGGGCAAAGGCGGAAGTCTTCTGGAGGCTGGCGGCGGGGCATAGGCTGGGGCCCACTAGAAGCTGGCAGCAGGGGCATAGGCTGGACCCACTGGAAGCCAGCAGCGACGGCGGAAGCCTTTTGGAAATTGCAGGCAAAGGCGTAGGCTGAGACCCACTGGAGACTGAACCCCTGCCTGGAAAGCACTTCTGGATGCTGGGAGCTGACGGAGAGACACTGGCTTTCTCACGTTCAAGAAACATCTGAAGTACTTCCTCCAGACTTATCTTGCCCTTCTCAAAAGCAAACCATGCGCCCAGAATGCCTAACTTAAAGTCTGCCTAACCATAATAATGGTCCGTTCGTTCTGTTAAGCAAAATGTGGGAAACTAGAGGTGGACCCAAACACAGACACACGGGAGACAGGATTGGGAAGAAACAAGGGTGAGCTTTATTCTAACAAACGCTAAATACAAAAAAAAAACATCAAATACCAAAATTAAGTCACCAGAACCAAAAAAGTAACAACTAAGGCTAAAGCAAAGTACAACCAAAAGCAAAGTACAAATCAACAGGGAAAACTGGGCAAAAATAAGAAACATACCACCAGGGGAGACACATGAGGAGAGACTGGAGTAAACACTACAGAACATGACGAAGAGATGAGCAGAGGCTGACGGAGGACGGAACGAACAGACAAGGAGTGCAGGGAAAGCAAAGACTAAATACACAGACACACTAACAAGGGGATCAGGAACAGGGGAGGTGAGAGAGGAGGGAAAAGAACATTTGAAGTAACGAAGGGAAACACAGAGAGAAACAACACAGAGGAGACACTGAAATGCCAGAAGAGACACAAAAGGGCAAGGATTCAGAATAAAACATAACAAAAAGACACTGAATCATAACAACTTGGAGGCAGGACAACGCAATACTGAGACTGTAGCACTTCATAATATTGTGGATGTTTAAATGCTTGCATGAATCATGTCATGCATCTCTCTCTTCTCGTATTTCAGGGTATTGCGGGGACAGATGTGGCTAAAGAGGCATCTGACATCATCCTGACTGATGACAACTTCAGCAGCATTGTCAAGGCGGTGATGTGGGGACGAAATGTCTACGACAGCATCTCCAAGTTCCTGCAGTTCCAGCTCACAGTTAACGTAGTAGCTGTCATAGTGGCCTTCACCGGGGCCTGCATCACTCAGGTAGACAGATTTATCAATTAACGTATATGCTGACACACATGCATTACTACACACACACATAAATATAAATAAAATATGCTAATATAATGGAACACATGGAAACAATGAGATATTTTTGAGATGCAAGAAATACCTACTTAAATTATATTAATATTGTTTGCAATGCACTGAAAGAGTTAAAAACATATGTCACATCTATTTTGTTTACGTAGCCCAAAATCATGGCTCACACTGCCTCACTTGGCTTTACAATCTGTACAGTGAATGACTCCTGTGAATGTCCTTAGACCCTAAGGATCTCCTACACACCAAGAACACTGTCAGACAAAATGGAAAACTGATACATTTCTGTCTAACCCGCACTGATCTGATCCATGTTCTTATCTAAACATCGTGGTCCCTCATGTGGTTTTAACAATGATGTAAAGCCATAAAGAACACCACCATTGTCAGTCGCAAACTTTTGCAAGTTGATGTTCGCTTTTTCATGTTTGCTTTTCTCACATGAAAAAGGATTTTAGCAAGCAATAACACAGTATTAGGCTTATATTACAAACAATTAACAACAACTATACCTTCAATTAATATTAGGGGCGGCTGTAAATCAGGAGTTAGTGTGGGTCGTCTAGTAATCAGAGGGTTTCTGGTTCAAATCCCCAGCTCCCCCAACTGCATGTCGAAGTGTCCTTGAGCAAGATACTGAACCTAATATTGCCTCTGATGAGCAGTTGGCACATTGCATGGCAGCCTCTGCCATCAGTGTATGAATGTGTGTTTAAATGGGTGAAAGTGACAGGTGTTGTAAAGCGCTTTGAGCAGTCACCAGACTGGAAAAGTCCATTTAACATTAAAATGGGATCTGTGAAAGATGTGAACTCACTGTAAGACCTTCATGCTGCAGTAGGCTGGCCAATGGTCGTTAACAACAAACTTTCATTTTGTTATGTAACCCTGTGTGGTATAATGACAGATAGATTACCTCAATACCTTGACAGCGGGGACATCATAGTTAAGCCCATCCATACAAAGTACGAGGACAAGCTCATGATAACAACAATGTCAAACAAATAGATACAAGTATGAAAAAAGGAAAGGAGTGATGCGATGAGAGTCTTGATATGTTGTCACAGAAACTAAACCCGTGTCCATTGTTTTTCTTCCAAAAGACCCTAAAACTACCAAACTAAGCAAACTATGTGATCATACTGATTAACAGACAGTATTGTTTTACTACAAGAACAACTGTTAATATTGGGAATCTGGGCCTTTTTAAAAGGCCACAATCACCAGTGGTTTGTTAGTGAAGTCAAATTCATTGGACCATGATTTGTGACACAGGCCTATGGTTGCAAATCTCCATGCAGGACTCTCCTCTGAAGGCAGTGCAGATGCTGTGGGTGAATCTGATCATGGATACATTTGCTTCTTTGGCCCTGGCCACCGAGCCCCCCACTGAGGACCTGTTGCTACGGAAACCGTACGGCCGGAACAACCCGCTCATCTCACTAACCATGATGAAGAACATCCTGGGTCATGGAGTGTACCAGCTGGTCATCATATTCACCCTGCTGTTCATAGGTGCACACACACATACACACACAGTCATGCCTCCAGCACTTTTGGGGACATTACGGAGTCTTACATTTATTTCCTGGAGACTTACCCACACCACAACCATAACCAAAACCACAACTTGCCTTCCCTCCTTCTTCCTCTCTGCGCACTGCAACCCTGCCTTCAAAGCCCCTCCACACAGAGGAACCTGCCGTGCATGAGCAGGCTTGTAACCACAGTAACAGAGGATGCCAGATAACCAAGACGGCGCATTCAAAATAACAACAACAACATAAGCCCCGATTGTTCTCTTTCTGACCAATACAAAGCAATACAAACAAACAATATTCCTCACATTGCAGTAGACGGAGTTACCACGTAATCATTACCCGGTGCAACGCCATGCTGCCTTTTTGAAGCATGAGTAAAGTAATTTCTCTAAACCAATTCAACCACTTAAGAGCATACTGAACAGAAACTAACGTTATAACTGCCCGGTCACTTTAAAGACACTTTTGCTAACCAGTAGCCATAAACACAAAGCTAGACACCGGAATTAGCATACAAGCTAACAAGCTAGATTTAGCAACAAGCTACTTAGCTCGACTGCAACATCGTACGCCGATGTGTGCTATAGCGAGTATTACTTTAACCGCTGCCACCATAGCCTTGTGGTTAAAACATAGAATTAAACATATATCAAGCAGGGGTCCTTACTTGTCCAGCAGAAAAGTCCTTACAAATCCCACAGCTCCCTCCACCTCTGAAATAAGGCTCCATATTTATCCCAGTTTTCTCTCTGGCTCGGTCCAATTTATTTTTTTTTATTCTTTGCTTTTCTTCGTCAGTCCTCTTATTTCTCGTCTTTGACTTGGCAATGGTGGTAATTTTTTAGCTTTGTTGCTTTTCTGCCATTGTTTACAGTTTGGGCTTGAGCTTAAACCAAGGGTGTAAATTTGGTCTCAGCTTTGGTAGGGACACTGCCCAGCAACCTATCCCCCACGCCCCGCCCTTGCCTTTCCAGCCCACTCAGGGAAAAAAAAAATACTCACTGAATTATGCTGAACAAGTAAATACTTTATTGAAATAAGTTAAAATGTACATGGCCACTAATTCACATTTAAAGCAACAATGTAAGGTAGGTGAGTAGATTCACGAGACAGGAAGACATTGTTATTATTATTATTATTATTATTATTATTATTATTATTATTATTATTATTGTTATTTCTTTTATTTGAACAGGGACAGTGCACAATAAAACATTAACCCTGTATATAACAAGGAGAGATGCATTTCATCGGGTTTTAGCAAATTGCTATTTTCCACCCATAGTCCCTGGGCAGGTAGATGGAACATACAATAAAATAAAAACTGTTACTAAATTCACAGTTGTGCAAAATTTCAATTACAAAGTTTTGAATACACACGTATACACTGATAGTAAGCCATGATAGTGTCTCATTACAGAACCATTTTAAGACCTCACCTGAAGCCCTGACAGTCCAGCTGTTGCTTTCTCAACCTGCACTACATCTGTACAGGATTTCTGAGTTTCCTGAATGTATTACAAAATAATTAATCAATGAATAAAGTGTAGACTTTATATGATAAGTATATGCATTACACTTTTCAAACTTGGCTAGCATGTTTGCATTTGCGTGGGACGGCATCCACTTGTCTTCAAATCGGCTGGCAAACATTCCAGAACCCACAGTCAGTTAGCTTTAATACTAGCCTACCTTCACTACACTAACACCTTAATAACACTTTTCCATAGTAGAATGAGTGTTATGCACGAGAGTTATTGACACTTCTCAGACACTCCCCTTGGCTCTGATTGGTTGTATTGAGCCAGGAGTGGTGGATTCTTGTAAATCAAATTAGGGCCACTGGGTGGAGCCACAGACAGTGGATTTTTACACAGCTGACCTGTATCTTATTCTACTCTCAGATCATAATGACAATTATAACAAATATAACAAAAAAATAGCTACAGACTACAGCTTTAAATCTTGTTGAATTTTATTTTAATATTCATGATTTTTTTTTTGTTTTCACTTACCTAAGAAAGTCTGCACCACAGTCATGCAGTTGGTAGTGAGAGTGCCGGTCTTACCAGAGCAAATGGCTGTGGCATCGCCCATGGTCTCACATGCGTCCAGGTGACCCATCAGATCATAATGACAATTTTAGAAACTATAACAAAAAAATGGTTACAGACTACAACTGTAAATCCCTCCTATTTTAATTTTTATCTTTTAATTTGTCTTATTCTTTTATTCTTAAACTTTCTTTATAGCTATTTTTATGTTTTTTACCACATTTTTAACCAATTATTGTGTTGTTTTTATAAAGAGACGGACCAAGGGTTTTGAACATCTATATGGATTAGTGATGTGCGAATCCATGAACAAATCGTTCAAAACTCGAGATTATTTTTACTGACATGGGATTTACGAGTCATTATCTCCATTTACTCGTTCACTGACTTGCCGCTGCTACCGCCAGCTAACTGCAAAGAGGAGACATGCCACACAACTGTTATTCTAACTGCAATTGCGTAAATGTATCAAGCTAATTGCTGTATTAGCTCTGTAGCTGAAGCAATGGCTCTGGTCATTATTTCAACTCAGCTCCCCTGTCTCCTCTCCTTTCTGCCCCGAGCTGAGCTGTATCACAGGCTGATACAGAAAAAGAACGATTGACTGACCCAGTAGCTCCAGCTCACAGCTCACTTGCTCTCCCTCCCAGCTCATAGAGTGCCTCCTTTACCTAAGAAACGTGCTGCTCCACACCGTTCAGGACTCAGCATCTCAGACTCGCAGTTCACGGGCAGCTCACAGCTCACTCGTTCTCCCTCCATCCCTGCTCTCAGAGAGCCGCTCCCTTACCTGAGCAGTGTGCTGCTCCGCTCCATTCACGGGTAGTCTCTGAGTGACGGCGCAGAAATTATTCTCAATACAAAATCATGTTTCTCTTGCAAATGTACGTATGTAAATAAAGCACACTCTGGGTGACTGACTCAAGTGACTGGAAAACCCAATTCACCTTAGTGAGTGACTCATACAAACCCGAGTCAGTAAAAGAAATCGAGTATCCCATCACAAATATGGATACCATTAGCCAGAGCCCCCTATAGCACTCTTAAGCATGCTGCGTTTTAACCGAATTAAACCAATTCTTTACCCAATTATTATTTAATGATTATACATTATGGGGACTTGCATTTTGCTCTCATTAGATAGATAGATTGATAGATCACTTCATTAATCCCTGGGGGGAAATTAGATGATCTTAACAGCAGGTACATGGAAGTACAAATACAATCAAGTCGAACATAAGGTGCAAGAGAATAAAGTGCAGGTTTATGTACAGATGATGATGATATAAGGCACAAAAATCATGTGTGTTTTGGAATGAACGTTATAAAGTCTGATGGCACCAAGTAGGAATGATTTCTGTGCCGTTCCTTTAGGCAGCATGGTTGAATGAGTCTGTTGCTGAAGCTGCTCTTAAACTTGTCCACAGTTTTGTGGAGGGGGTGAGAGACATTGTCCATGATTGCCAGCAGTTTCACCAGCATCCTGTCCTGCCCCACCTCCTCCAGGGTGACAAGCTTAGAGCCAACAACAGACCTTCTTTATGAGTTTGTTCAGTCTGTTGGCATCCTTCGCTTTGATGCCCGCACCCCAAGACACCACAACGAAGAAGATGGTGCTCGCAACAACAGACTGATAAAACATCTGGAGCATCTAGTTGCAGACATTAGAGGACCTGAGCCTCCTCAGGAAGTAAAGCTGGCTCAGGCCCTTCTTGTAGACTGCCTCCGTGTATAAGGAAGGAAGGTCCTTACAATGTGACTGTTAAAACAAATTCATGTTACCACAATGTGAGTAATACATAAGCCTTATCATAACCTGAACCCTAACCCAAGTTATGTGTTATGGGCGTCCCCACCATAATGTGAGTGTATGAACATTTATATTCCCATAACATCATACAGGTCCACACACACACACACACACACACACACACACACACACACACACACACACACACACACAATCCAGCAAGCAATTTTACTGCTAGTCAACCAGCCTCAAATAGCTGGCTTTGATCAATAGATTACCATAAAAACTTTTTGCCCATATCGAACCCTTAATGTTATTTAAACCCCCCCCCCCAAAAAAATGGGATCACAACTGCCGCAACACCTGTCAAATTCTTCACATTCCAGCCCAGTGCTCAACGGTCATTACTACATAATGACATTGGTACTCAAGGGTCAGACCATGCCCATCTTTGAACTTGACCTTAATTTTGATTCAACTACACACCTGTTAAGCTTCATACCTAACTTGCGCAAGTGTGACAATATCAACGCCGACAAATCGTCCACGGGCGCAAATAGAAAGACCTGGCAAAGTACTCAAATGTGCTTCTGTGAAAGTTCCCATTACAAAAGGTGTCTCCAGGATCACATTTTCACATGACGACACACACAGACTCAAAAATTGAAAAAATTGCCAGCTGACGCAGTTGCAGCTGTTAATACGCAGCAGATAGTTTATCAGTTTTTCACACCTCATCTACTCCTTTCTTTACCCTCTAGGCGAGCGCATGTTTAACATCGACAGTGGCCGCAATGCACCGCTCCACTCCCCTCCCTCTGAGCACTACACCATCATATTTAACACCTTTGTCCTCATGCAACTTTTCAATGAGATCAACGCTCGGAAGATTCATGGAGAGAGAAATGTCTTTGACGGAATATTTGCCAACCCCATCTTCTGCTCTATCGTTCTGGGGACCTTTGCCGTGCAGGTAAGGTTAACCCATTTAATCTTTTTATTGTTCTCTTTGTTTTGTTTTGTTGTTGTTCTTGTGAAGTGTCTTTGAATATTCAAGAAAGTGCTATATAAGTACAATGTAATATTATTATTATTATTATTATTATTATTATTATTATTATTATTATTATTAATAATAATAATAATAATATTTTTTGATTCTGTTTGAATTGAATTGAGATTGAAAATATTATTATAGTACCAGTATATAAATAATAATATAAGCTAGCTCATAGAACTGACTAACTCTCGTTACAATAAATGGGTTAGGGTTAGGCCAATTATCATATGTGCGATTTATGGCTCAATTCCAGTCGGATCAAAAATCAAGTCGAATTAGGGGTGTAGGAAGTGGAGAGACTTTGCCTGCCGTTTTATTTCACTGCGTAACCCAATTTTGCCCCAAATACATGACTAGATTTAGGATTCCAATATAGGTACCTTCAGAAACACTGTCAAATGAACAGTCAAATACAGAAGAAATTCACTGAGCGGGGATTGTAAGTTTACAAAAGCACAGAGAAGCAAACAAAGACAGAGTGAGAGATGGGGGGAAGGGAAGAGGGATATTT
Organism: Diplodus puntazzo; assembly: GCA_963678695.2. Lineage (NCBI taxonomy): Eukaryota > Metazoa > Chordata > Actinopteri > Spariformes > Sparidae > Diplodus > Diplodus puntazzo. The sequence continues at coordinate 4,097,539 of OZ023165.1, read as the reverse complement.
TCCAAATCTTTTCAGTTCTCTGTGATACTGTGAAGAGAAATGAGAGAAGTCAGAGAGCTTGAGGGCGATGAGATGGACAGAGACAATTGAGATGAATTGGGAAACGAGATGACAGAGCTGAAGACTGGAGACAGCTTGACAGAGGTAAAAGAGAGAAATAAATAATCTTCCCTGCACAAAGTAATGATTACTGTATATGATACAGTGTATCATACTCACACTGAGATTTATGACCAGTGCAGTTTGGTGTCAATATGATAGTGTCACTCTGATGAGCCTTGTTCCTGTTGTAAATGATCATGTTTATGCTTATAAGATTCTGTCTACATCCTCCGAGGCAAGTAAGCCTGTAGGAGCCTAGTATTACAGTGATCCAAGTTTAAGGATGCAGTTGGATTGTGGTCTACTTTTATTATTACATGCCCTAACTCTAACCCAACTTGATCCCATTTTAAAACATTAAAGTTAACACCACATTATAATACTACTTTTGCTGTATTACCTGGTACATAACAGAGTACTGTTAAACATACCACGTTGTCACATATAAACATTCATGAAGTTTGGTTCAGGAATTGAATTTATTATAGGTCGTCTAAAAATGTGACCAAATCTGCTGGATCAAAAATATACATACAGTAATTCTAATATTACTTTCGGCCATTTTCACCTCAGTTAGGTGCTTTTGATAACCATCCACAAGCTTCTGGTAGTCCTCAAGCTGAATTTTTAACCACTCCTCTTGACAGAATTAGTGAACTTTAATTTAATTGTGATAGTTTCCTGGTAGGGCTTGTGTCTTTGGGAAGACCATTCCAAACCTCAATTCTAGCCTGATTTAAACATTCCTTTACCATTTTTGATATGTGTGTGGAGTCATTGTCCTGTTGTCAACTGCACCCAAGAGCCAATCTTCTCAATCTTTTAGGTTTTCCTGAAGAATTTGGAGATAATTCTTGTTCTTCATTATTCCATTGAGTGTATTTAGAGCAGCAGATCCACTGACAGCACAACAGCCCCACTGCATAATATTACCAGCACCATGCCTGACAGTAGGTTTGGTATTTTGGGGGCTAAAGGCCTCACCCCCTCTCCTCCAAACATATTGCTGCTCATTCAAATCAAGTCAAATAAATGTTATTTAAATAGCCCAAAATCACCATCACATTGCCTCAATGGGCTTTACAATCTGCATATTATCTGTCCTTGTTATGGCCAAACACCAGCATTTTTGTTTCATCTGACCACAGAGTTTCAGAAGGCTTTTTCTTTGTCCATGTGATCAGCAGCCTCGTCTGGATCAAGAGCTTCTTTCTTGTACGACAGCTTCTCAGCTCATGTTTCTGTAAAACACATTTGACTGTGGACACTGACAGCAGACTTTCAGCTTCTAATACATTTCAGACGAGCTTTTTGCTTTTTTTCAGCAACAGGTGATAGTTTGTGTTTTCTGATGGTGGCAATGACACAACTGTGCCATGCACTTTATACTTACAAACAGTTGTTTGTTCAATTGATCTTGTGACCTGTAACTGCTTTGAAATGGCTCCAAGTGACTTTCCTGACTTGTTCAAATCAACAATGAGATCTTACAGATCAATGATGAGCTCCTTAGACTTTCATATTGTTTGTGGCTGAGTCTAATGGCTGTATCAAACAGGTTCAATTAAAATGGGCCCAGAAAAGTCACCAGCTGTCCAGAAGAAGTTAAGAGGCCATGCTACACAAAACATTTGATTCACGCAACACTCTATATTCACCAGAACTAATCTTTGATGGTGCTGTATGTATATTTTTGATCCAGCACATTTGGTCACATTTTCTGACGACTTATAATAAATAAATTGTTTATTCAAACTTCATGAATGTTTTTGTGACAGAGTAGTGTTCAACTCATTCCATCATAGAATCATGAGCTGTAGAAATCATTGGAACTGAAGACATGATACACATGTTCTTTACAAGTGGATGTAAACTTTTCACCATGACTTCAAATAGACAGGGTAACATTGATCAAATTCATCAAATTATAAGTGTGATTCTTTGCAATTCTCTAATCAGAATCACAATCAGAATCAGTATTCCTCTATTGTCCCACAAACGGGGAAATGTATTTGCCACAGCAGCCAAAGGACAGAATATTACAAAAAAACAATAACAATAGCAAAAAATAAACAATATAATTAAAAAGGTAATAAATAGAATAGACTCGTACAGACATGTAAACATGATATTGTACAAAATTAACAGCAGTGATTTTTTATTTACAAATACAAATAATAAATATGGGTATTAAATAAATGACCAGATAGTGCAAACCAGAAATGAGTTTTGTATAGTCGTATTTCACAGTGCAGAGTGCAGAGTGGGGTCTATTGGTAGCAGTGCTGGTTGTACAGTCTGACAGCAGCAGGACTTGACTTGAAATTCAAACTTTCTGTCGTGATATATTCAGAGGAAAACTCAGGAGAAGCAGCTGCTAGAAGTTTCTCTGTCGACCCCAAGAGAGTGAGAGAAACGGAGCTTCAGCGTCTGTCCGAGGAGCAGTGATGTGCACAAGGGGGGGGCAGGGGGGGCAGTCGCCCCCCCTCGTGGCCCAATTGTTGAAAAACGCGAGCTAAAGTGCCCTCCTGGGAGCCAAAACGTGCGCTAAAGTGCCCTCTTGGGAGCCAAAAAAACGTGCCAAAATGCCCTCTTGGTTGGCAAAACACACTAAACTGCCCCCTTGGCTGGTTAAAACATGATAAACTGCCCCCTGGTAGCCAAAACACGCGCTAAAGTGCCCCCTGGGAGGCAAAACGCGCGCTAAAGTGCCCTTCTTTTCGCCCCTGCCCTTCAAAAAGTCTGTGCATGCCACTACCGAGGAGGACAGCAGCAGGGCCAGGCTGCCTGCTGGAGGGAGGAAGAAGGCTAGCGATGAGCCTGAGTTAAACATGCGGGGATGAGTTATCAGCAAACGGGCACGCCACGAGAGAGTGTCCCGCAAAATGATCGGGGCGATGGGGAAACAAATGTACGCCACCGTGAGTGACAGCAGAGATGAGGAGTTTGCAGTGAGTGCTGCTTTTCAGTCCGCCGTGTTTTTAACGAACCGCCAACCCTGGTTCTTCTTCTTCTGATTCCCTTTCTTATTTTTCTGCCATCCTCTGTATCAAGACTACGGGTGCCGCCGCCGACTGTAAATCATACAATGCGCGTTTTTTTTTTTTTTTTTATAATACTGAGCGCTAATCGCGCGTTAAAAAAATTAACGGCGTTAAGAGGACGTTGCGTTAACACGTTATTAGCACGTTAACTTTGACAGCCCTATATATACATATATATATGAGCTGGTCATAACCTACGGCCTGTCCATTGGTGCGCCCTCTGTTGTGGACCTGGCTGTGTCACTTTTGTGTGGGAGGCCCCAGTGAGAACAGTGAGGAAACGCTACCTTACTTCTGAAGTGGCGGCAAATTTTATCCAGATTTTACAGAGCACTCCTGCAGAAATTTTACCAGCACCATGTGATTTTATTGTCGACAATTTTAACCATAAAATAAAATCAACACTGGACTCAGTGGCTCCACTTTTAATAAAAACCATTAATACAAGACTTATACCCCCGTGGAGGAATACCGAAACTAAAAAACTCAAGAGAAACTGCAGGAGTGCTGAGAGGAGATGGAGAAAAACAAAGTTAACGGTTCACCATGAAATTTTACATGGACACCTCAAAACCTACAATAACGCAGTCAAACAGTCAAGAATCTTCAATTTCCAAAAATTAATCGACGAACATAAAAACAATCAAAAATTCCTCTTCTCCACAATTGAACTTTTAACAAACACAAATTTTAATAGATCCTCCAAAACACCAACTGACGCCCTCTGCGAGGACTTTGCAGACCACTTCAGAAGTAAAATCAATGACATCAGATCGAGTCTTTTACCTCAACAGATTTTAAATGTCGACACACCTGGATCATTGATTTTACCCGAGGAAACACTTGAGAGTTTTGCCCTGGTTGATGCGAGGACACTTGGTCGAGTCTTCTCCCAAGTAAATCCCACAACTTGCCTTTTAGACTCAAATCCCACACCGTTTTTTAAAACACTTTGTGGATTCTTTGAGGATCAGCTGTTATACATGGTGAATTGCTCTCTTCAGACGGGTGTCTTCCCCGCCTCCTTTAAAACGGCGGTGGTGAAGCCCCTTCTGAAGAAGAGCAACCTAGATCCCAACATCTTTAATAATTATCAGCCTGTATCCAACTTACCATTTTTAAGTAAAATTTTAGAAAAACTTGTTTTCAATCAAGTGAATGATTTTTTAATCGCAAACAGCATTTTAGAGAAGTATCAGTCTGGCTTTAGGACGAACCACAGTACAGAGACAGCCCTTTTAAAGATTTTAAATGACATCAGGTGCAACTTAGATAACCATAAACTCACAGTCTTGGTACTACTGGATCTAACCGCCGCCTTCGATACAGTAGACCATCACATTTTATTAAATAGACTGAAGAACCTGGTCAGCCTCTCTGGTACTGTTCTTAACTGGTTCGTTTCTTACCTCATAGATCGACACTTCTTTGTAAGTATGGATACATGTTCCTCAGAAACCCACAAAATAAAGTGTGGGGTTCCCCAAGGGTCAATTTTAGGTCCAACTCTTTTTAATCTGTACATGCTTCCCCTTGGGGACGTCATCAGGAGGCACGGCATCAGCTTTCATAGTTATGCTGACGATACGTAACTGTAAATCGCCGTGTCTCCTGATGACACAGGGCCTATTGATGTCCTTTTTAACTGCATTTTAGATATCAAGACATGGATGGCAGTGAATTTCCTACAGCTCAACCAGGACAAAACAGAGGTTTTACTCATTGGTCCTGAAAGCCAGAAAGAGAAACTTTTACCAAAGTTAAAGGATTTTAAACCATCACAATCTGTAAAAAATCTGGGTGTGACTTTTGACTCTGAGCTCAGTTTTATTCCACACATCAAAAATATGACAAAGGCACCGGCCTTTTAACCATACCACAGGTTAGTTAAAAAAAGCACGGGGAGGCGGCTTTCAGTTATTATGGGCCCCAACTGTGGAACAGCCGGCTGGAGAACCTCAGGGTCGAGGAGACTGCTGAGGTTTTTAAAAAGAGGCTCACGGCCCACATTTTAAACCAGGTTTTTAATTGATTTTTTTTTTTATTCTTCTTAATTCCTTTTATGTTGTGCTAATCAGAGCACTTGTATTTCTTTATTTATTTAGTTATTTCTTTTTATCCTTTTTTTTTACTGTTTTAATCTCTCACGTTTTAGCCTTTATGCTATTATGTTTTAGTCTCTCATGTTTTTAGCCTCTATGCTTTTATGTTTTGGTCCCTCATGTTTTTAGCTTCTACGCTTTTTGCCTTATTATACTGTTTTAGTCTGTCAGTTTTTAATCTCCAGTGTTTCCTCATGGGGGCCTGCCAGACTGGGAGTGGTCTCTGGTCTGACTGCGGGGGGTGCTGTCCCTTGGACAGTTCCGGCCCGAGTGGCTAGAGGGCTCCGTACCGTGGTGTGGGGCCTCCTGTCTGCCCGGGTTGGTGTGGTCTCTGTGGCGGTGCTCTCTTCTCTTGATTTTATTTTGCTGTTTCTCTTTTTCTACTGTTGTTTGTAAATTTCTGTAAGGCACTTTGAGATACATATAAATAAAGATTGATTTGATTTGATTTGATATAGGCCTATGTGTATATGTATATGTATATGTATATGTATTAGGGCTGTCAAAGTTAGCGCATTAATAACGCGTTAACGCAATGTCCTCTTAACGCCCATAATTTTTTTAACGCGCGATTAACGCTCAGTATAAAAAAAAAAAAAAAATTTTAAAAACGCGCATTGTATGATTTACGGCTGTCCTGTAGTCTTTATACATAGGGTACACAGTTTTTTCTTTCCTGCCAAATCATTAATTCCCCATCATTAAAACTTTCATTTTCATGCAGTACTGTTTAAAACCAAAAGCTGAAGCATAATATTAATTATGTTTAGGAATCACACACACACGTTGAATCCTGTATATCTATGAAACAGTAAGAACAGCTGACTTAACGCTGAAGTAATGCTTCATTATCTGTCATCACTGCTCCTCCTGGTGGAAAGATAAATCATTGCAACTGGTTTCTACACATGGATCTAACGAGCAATACGATTCGGCCTTACTCTCACTACGTCAACAGTCAGACATAACATTTCTGAGTATTTTCTGTTTGACTTTCAATAGATGCAGCAGCGATTACAGTCATAATGCCAACTTGTATATCCTACTTTGAATTGTGATGGACTAGAGGATAAACGTGTTGACTGTCCTTGTATTAGTTTTTACAGTGTAACTTGTGTTTGGTGCAGCAGCATGAGAGGGTGCAGCTCTGGTTTTGCCATCAACACTGTGACACAATAATGATGTTCCTCCTTGTGTTTCTGCTGCAGATCGTGATTGTGCAGTGGGGAGGCAAGCCCTTCAGCTGTGCTCCTCTCAACGTAGAGCAGTGGCTCTGGTGTCTGTTTGTGGGAGTTGGAGAGCTGCTCTGGGGGCAGGTAAGCAGCTCTTCAGCCTGCTGAGTCAAACCACACTTAGCAAGTGTAGGCTGGCAGGCCTGGTTAATCTAGAGTTTTCTCTGAGGTGAAGCTACGGAAACATTTTCAAACTGACTTAGATAAACCCTCTGATGTATTGTGTGCTAAGATTGACATTTAAAATAATCTGTTACTGTCCGGTCCATCATGCATGTAAAATGGTCAGAATAGCTCCCAGCTGCTCGCTATAACACCACACTACTGTCTTCTGGCCAAATCACAATAACAATCAATATAACAAACCTGGCTTCCAGGTGATCGCCACGGTGCCGACAGAGCGTCTGCCTTGCCTGAAGGAGGCGGGACTGGGCCTGGAGCCAGGGGAGGAAGAAGGGGAGGAGCTCGCAGAGGATGAGGAGGAAATCGACTGTGCTGAGAGAGAGCTGCGCCGCGGACAGATCCTCTGGTTCAGAGGCCTCAACCGCATACAGACCCAGGTACCTTTTAACTGGACCAACAAACAAACCATAACCAAACTCTTTTCACAGGAACACACACATACACCAATATCCAGACCCCACAATGCCTCAAACAGAAGCTTCTGGTGTTTGTTTGAGGTATAGTACAGATAGATGGGGAATGTGCCAAAAGCATGATGAATATAGGATACATGAAAACCAAAGACAATATTATGTATCACAAAGAACATTAATCTGAATATAAATGCCTAATGGCTGCAGCTTTTTATTAAATGCTTTTTGATAAAATGCTTATTATTTTGGAGGACAAAACAATTTCCATTGTTCTGTAATTGTGCAGTAACACTGACTAAACTAAAATGGCACTCAGTCAAGTGTATACCTCCGCCAAGCCCCATTTATTCCATCGAGCCCAATCAATTATCAAATAATACATATTTAAATCTGCTAAATTGGGATCAAATTATATGACATTTTATATACAGTGATAACGAAAGTGAAAAAAAAAATCTGGATCCCCTTAATCTGGATTCACACCAAAAGTTAGTGGGGTCTATTCTGGGCCAAGATGCATTCCTCCATCCAAGTTTGGTGGAAATCCATTTGGTACATTTTGTGTAATCCTGCTGACAAACCAACCTGCAAACCAAGGACACAGACGAAAACATAACCTCCTTGGCGGAGGTAATAAACTGCCAGTCTTGTGACCTTAACACAATCACAAAAGAGATGTTTGGAAAGAAAGAAAGAAAGAACGAAAGAAAGATAGAAAGTTGTGCGTTATTGACACTTCCATTGTAGTTCAGTTTTAACACTGCATCTGATTTGTTCTTACTCTTCAACAGTCAGTCTTTCTCTCATCCTGCCTGTGCTGTTCTACTGACTTGTGCCAAACATAATGATCCATTTTTTTCTCTCCAACACAGCTAACTCTTCCGTTCTCTAAAGCTTTCTCTAACTCGGAAGTGGTATTTTAGACACTCATAAACATCATGAGAGAGGATCAATGCTGTGATTTTGTGTGTGTGTTGCTGCGGCAGGACTTGTGTGTATGAGTGTTTACATAATGTGTACAGGCTAATGCCAAGTAGACAGGCTGTTCACTTGCTTTATTGCTTTAATTGATTTATTTTCACACTGCTTTGTGTGGGAATGGACATTAAGACAGCAAAACAGCATCAACAATCTGCTAACAGCCTCCTAAACAGTGTCAGAGAGCCGGTGCAGACTCTCTTCTAAAGTGCCTGTCTTTGCGTGAAGTGGTCAGGTTTCATTAAGAGGGTTTTGGTCTGAGTGTGCAGACAGTAAATACACATGCACACACACACAACCCCACACAATAACCATCATTAATAAATGGTACATTTATAATGAATAAAACTGGAGTTAATAATTATTTCACTGTTAACAAACAATGGAATACTTCAAGAACCATTTATTAAAGCTGGGGTGGATATTTCTGTTCAGAAGCTTTTTTATTGTATTTGTATTAAATCTCTTAACAACCAGCCAACAATCAAAACTATAAAACAATTTGGAAAAAAAGGAGAAAAATGTGGCAGCGACAGGGCTATATTAACTTCATCCAATCAATTTAAGCAGCCCAAAGATATTGTCTGGACAGCCACCCTGTCTATCAATCTTTCCTGACCTGCCTACCCTGCGCTGACTCTGCCCATCAGTAGCCTCATTCACACTGACGTTTGGGTGCGGCTTTAGTACGCCAATTCCCCACCTCTCTCAGGGGCGACGAGGGGTGAAATTTCGCTCCGGCCCTGATACACCTCTGGAGGTAGTATTGGGGCCATATTATTGGAGGACCGAACCAGTGTGAACGGATAAACCGGCTTCGCGTATCGAGGGCGTGTTGATTGGACGGTCAGTTAACTACACGGGTCCTTCACTCAACTTAATACAGAAAAATGTCCCACAAAGCAACGTTATATGACCAAATAAAACTAACATAGTAACTGTAACTGTCTTTGGCAACTTATATGAGGAAAAAAATACCGCGGATATACGTGGAGAAGCGTCCATTCCTCCCGCCTGTCCTACCGACTCTTCGTCACAAACAGCGTCTGTCACCGGCAAAAAACTTTAACTAACCGAGTGTTTATAGTGAAACTCCCGTGAGTGAGGGAGTCAGATTGACAGGGAAGACACTGGGAAACACCTTGAACGTCATCATCATCATGACGTGTATACCGCCACGCCACTTTAGGAGCCGCAGCATCGGCTTTCTGTGTGAATTCATGGCGGTTCATCTTTAAGGCGGAGATGCTTCGCCCTGTGTGAATCACCATCGGCAGAGAATTGGCGAACCGCGGCTGCGGCTTTTATGCGTCTTCTCCTGTGTGAATGGGGCTAGTCATTGCGCATGACCAGAGTCTATTCACGCACTGCTGGAGCTGCGTTGGAGTGAGCTCATTGTTTACAGAAAAGAATGGCAGAGAAAGTACAGACACACTTTCATTACCAGCTGTACCTACAGTAGCTTGTACTGCCAAACAGAGCAAGAAAAGAAAGACCGACCTGGAGAAAGCTACAAACAAAAAGAAGTTGGATAGCTCAAGAAGTGAAATGAGAGTCAACATTGGAGTGACTGTTCAATGATGGAGACAACCATGAGACAACTGATGGAGTCGAAAGCCTGAACACGGACGCCATGGTAGCTGTATCTCTGTTGGACAGGTAATGAGCTGGTTTGTTTTGGCTGGGGAAATGTATTACTCTGTATTATGTAGTCAATGTAGCTAACATTAGCTCCTTTATGTTGCTGTCATTTGTATTAGCCCATCATTAGCATCATCAGCTTGTAGCTAACGTAAGCTAGCTAGCTATCATAGACTACTGTTGTATGAAACATACACTACTCTGCCAAAAGTATTCACTCACCTGCCTTGACTTGCATATGAACTTAAGTGACATCCCATTCTTAATCCATAGGGTTTAATATGACATCGGAGAAGGCTTTCCACAAGGTTTAGGAGTGTGTTTATGGGAATTTTGGACCATTCTTGATTTGTGAGGTCACACACTGATGTTGGACGGGAAGGCCTGGCTCTCAGTCTCCGCTCTAATTCATCCCAAAGGTGTTCTATCGGGTTGAGGTCAGGACTCTGTGCAGGCCAGTCAAGTTCATCCACACCAAACTCTCTCATCCATGTTTTCATGGACCTTGCTTTGTGCACTGGTGCACAGACATGTTGGAACAGGAAGGGGCCATCCCCAAACTGTTCCCACAAAGTTGGGAGCATGGAATTGTCCAACAATTCTTGGTGTGCTGAAGCATTCAGAGTTCCTTTCACTGGAATTAAGGGGTCAAGTCCAGCTCCCGAAAAACAACCCCACACCATAATCCCCCTCCACCAAACTTTAAACCTGGCACAATGCAGTCAGACAAGTAGCGTTCTCCTGGCAACTGCCAAACCCAGACTCGTCCATCAGATTGCCAGATGGAGAAGCATGACTCGTCACTCCAGAGAGCGTGTCTCCACTGCTCTAGAGTCCAGTGGCGGTGTGCTTTACACCACTGCATCTGACACTTTGCATTGCACATCCTGATGTATGGCTTGGATGTAGCTGCTCGGCCATGGAAACCCATTCCATGAAGCTCTCTACACACTGTTCTGGAGCTAATCTGAAGGCCACATGAAGTTTGGAGGTCTGCAGCAATTGACTCTGCAGAAAGTTGGCGACCTCTGCACACTATGCGCCTCAGCATCTGCTGACCCCACTTGCTGTCATTCCCAATCGATTCCACTTTGTTATCATACCACTGACAGTTGACTGTGGAATATTTAGGAGCGAGGAAATTTCACGACTGTACTTGTTGCACAGGTGGCATCCTATCACAGTACTACGCTGGAATTCACTGAGCTCCTGAAAGCGACCCATTCTTTCACAAATGTTTGTAGAAACAGTCTGCATGCCTAGGTGCTTGCTTTTATACACCTGTCACCATGGAAGTGATTGGAACACCTGATTTCAATTATTTGGATGGGTGAGTGAATACTTTTGGCAATATAGTGTATTAACATGTAACGTCACTGTTTTCACGCAGGCCAACGTTTACACGTACTGTGGATCTAACTGGTGTTCACACATGCACTGCTACCCTGGGCTGTTTGGACATTAGCCAGACGAGCTGTATGTGAGAGCCAGCTAATTCTTGTGTGCTACACGTAGGAAAGGCCATGTCCACTGTTCGGACATCATGGGGAGATGGAATTTATCTATGAATATAGTTTGCATTGTATTTGTAAGCAGATGTCGTTAGATGGTACTGATGTGACGTTCATTCATTTAGTCTTTAAACGGGATGTATTAGAATGTGCTGATGTATCCTCTTTCTGTGTTCTGCAGTTATGAGATGGACGCATCAACTTCCAGCCTTCAAAGAGTCATTTCACGACAGGACCATGTCTGATGTTCCCACTATTTCTGCAGAGTCACTCTCTGACAGGTGAGTGTAACTTGATGCTGGAAGCAACAAGAGTCAGACCACTGTTATTCATGTAAGATGTGTCTTTGATGGAAACATTTCAATATTGTTTCATTTCATTTCATTTCAATGTGTCCTTCTTCTCATATCAGTGTGTTCCTTAGCAGGGATACAATAAATAAAAAAATGGCATCATTTCATTAGCTGCACCAGGAAAATGCTTCAAGTACTGGTCCTAACCGTCACATGTTAGCCTACTGCCCAGCGGGCCTGTAATAATAATCATATTTGCAGAGATGATCACTTTTCAATCACAGGAATTGAGGAGTTGGACAAGCAATATTGTACTCTGTTCTCTTATATCAAGTACAACAAAAAGTCCAGAAAGTAGAGCTTGGACAAACTACTGTCAAAATGCATAGTAAAAAACATGAAACCATGTAAATTACTCCGAAATTGAGTTTTTGCTACCCCCCCCCCCAAAAAAAAAAAAAAAAGTAGAATTTGTAAATGTAAAATGACTGTAAATGGTGTAATTCTGCTGTAACAGAGGCTATTTCTGGTTAATTTCCAGAATATTTATCACTGCATAAAATGCAACCACAGTTGTGGTGTTATGATAGATTGAATGTAATTTCAAGGTCCTCGAAAAGCTGGATTTACTGTAAGTAACTGTGCTATTCTTTCTACAGGACAGTCACTGCCAAAACAGTAGAGGACTGTGACAGCACCAACATCAGCAGCCTAACCTCTTGGCCAACACTGATCTGTGTTTATAATCAGTCAAGAAACCTCTGGATGTCCTTCCTTTATATAGTTGTTTATGCTAATGCTAATGTTTGTATATTGTCTAAATGATAAAAGATAACTGTAATAGGTTGGGTGATTATGCTAGAAGTGTTAAGGAAAGGCATTTATCTTTTTAAAGACTTAATTCAAACAAGTTAGAGGTAATGAAAAAAAAAGGAGTCTACAAAACGACAAATAGGTGTCAGGAAGAGTTCAGCACTTGATGTGATTGCTCCAAAGGTAGTCCTTGAACTCTGGCCTGTAAAGCAAAAGATGAACAACATGATTACATTTCAATGGAACAGAGCTCGACTGTCCTCAGCATACTGTGAACATATACACTTTCAGTGGTAAATACTTTAGACATTCCTGGACAAAACTGAACAGATGTCAAAGTTTACATAATGTTTTTTTTTTCATTTTATCTATTCATGCATTTACATTTACAATTTTCTACCTACTGTGTTTATTGTAATGCATTAAAACACAAATTCAATTTGTAAAAACTAATTGGCAAAAAATGTGATTCTGATTAGAGCACCTGTATGTCCAAGTCACATGCCTGGTCAATATACTGTACAAACACAATTAGTTTAGTTGTAGGTGGTGTTTATGAGAAAGAAAGTGCTATACTACTGCTCATGTGCAGCTACTCAATGTGTGTCGTCTTATCTGAGAACATCTGCTCCTTGACCTGTCGCCCTCCCACGTCCACGGCATCTGCCTCCTCTTCCTCAGACACTACAGGTTGCCCCGTTGCCCCCGTCATCCTCTCTGACGTGATGACTAGCTTTACTCTGGCGTGATCATCATCAGAGTCAACGATGCTCTCACCATGGAGGCTCTAACATGCAAAACATCATATTTTCCCATACAATATTCTGTTTGTCTGTGAATCACATAGACAAACGTCAAGGTAACAGAAAAATAATGTAGTAGCCCCACCACTAATCTTGATGTCTTATCTTTGCCATATCTAACATTACCATAGCCAGCTGTTGCTAGCTAACTGGGTTATAGGTCAAGATACACGTTCAATACCATTTCTGAATACTAACAAAGCTAGCTTGAAAGCTATCAGTACTAGAACTGGCTATGTTGTTGGTTTATGTTCAATATGATAATATAAGGTGTTTACTTACAGGTGAATGAGACACAAGGTAGCTACTTGTACTTATCTTGTGATGAAGATGATACACTCTTCTTCCCTTAGCTCGTGAGGTCTCAGGACTCGGCAGTCACTGGACAATGCGCACTCATGGTTTGGGGGGATCCTTTCAAAGTCTAGCTTGTGCTTGATGTTTGTTCCACCTTATTTACCTCCACAACTTCCAGACATCAATAAATCTCACAAATTAAAAAACACAGTTCAGTATCTGGCTGTCACAGACCTCAATAAGCCCATCCAGTCATCTCATTCAGCCTGTATGAGAAGATTGGACAGGCACCCGTCTGCCTACCTACAGGCTACCTGCCTGCACATGCAGTGATTGTGCATGACTGCAGATTCCAGAACTATGTGGTTATATTGCTGAAGCAATTGGCAAACTTGTCATACAAGAATGGCAGAGAAAGAGCAGCCAAAGTGACTCTTTGCTAACATATTAGCATGACAGCGGTGAGTACTAATAATTTCTACAGGAGTTTATACGTTCATCATGATAACGTTAGGTGTTTTTTGCATAGTTAGTAGCCGTTTTTATACAGGGCAGCAAGCTGGCAATTTGACTGTCCTTTTTGCAGCTCGGTCCGCAGAGTTAGACAGAAGGTGGTAAATTGGGGGTCTGTTTTGGTCCGCCAATTTGGTGCCTCGAAGAGTACACTTTTTCCACCTCCATTGCTGTGTAAATCCGAGCCGTCGATGTGCCGGCAATTTGCGTGAGATGGGCGAAGGTGTCGATGACGTGCACTGTTGTGCGACCCACAGCTGGGGAGTTTTAAAACCAGGAAACAGCTGATCACAGCGGTCAGTCCATCACTTCATCCGCAGATGTCAAGATGAGCAACTGGAAAGCCGCTGAGATCCAGGAGACGCTAGCATCGCCTCTGTCTCTGTAGCTGTCTTCGTCGTCCGCTTGTTGATGTATGGTCGCTATTTTCAAATTAAAAGTCTCCCGCTAAGAACCCAGTTCTAAACTCCAATGGGGTGCAATGTAAAGCTCTTATTTTGAAGACAAATTCGACCTGTTTCAGTGTTCACGCGGAACATGCTTCACATTACGTCACATGTTTACGCCCAACCCAGTGGCGGCCAAGTGGCAGCTTTTTGGAAAAGAAGGAATATTACACCTCCCTTTTAGATAGACAAGGCGGCACATTGCAGCCTTTACCTTGCTGCAAATGTGCCACCTTTTCTGTCTAAAAGGGGCTAGTGAGACATGGGGTAGTTGGATATCAGTAGCAATGGCAGCAATGTCCTTAGCTCACAGTGCACAGCCGCGTAGCCCAGTAAAAGAACTGCTGCAGCAGCAACACATTCGCTTAGTGGCTAACACACTCCTTTAGCAGCTAACATTAGCAAAGAGCACCCACCGACAGCAGTGGCGAGTAACACGGTCGCACTGTATAGCATTTTAGGCCTGTATGCTGTATAGCATTTTAGGCCATTCATGATGGCTATTTTGTTTGTCTTTATATGAGTATGGCATTCATATTAGAATGAAACAGCCCAAGGAGCTTGTTAAATGTAGTAAATTCCCTGCTCACACATTTTTCTGCTGACAACCAAGGACTTGGGGGCAGTGTGTGTTTATGTGTTTCCAGGGAATGGCTCTAAAAATGAAATGATCCAATTTGCTGGCTTCTACAATCTCACCCTTCCCAGCTTTAAAGTTCCCATGAATTCAAAATTGCTATGGTATTATAGAATTTATATATTTCTGGAGAATCAACAAAAATGTTGATGACGAACGGAATGATAACCAGCAGCTTCTCAATGAACATCTCTGTACCACGGCCATTCATGGCCTCCATGAACGATGATGGAGGACAGTTACAGTAATGAGGTGATTTTAGGGTGACCGTATTCTGAAATCCCAAAAAGAGGACACTACTACACGGCAAAATTTTGAGGGTTATTCGGGTCGAGTGTTTTTTACGTGCTTCCAACTCAGTTAAACGCATATGCTGAATTCCCAAAAAGACACTTAACCAGGCCTCTTGGAGATACTGAAAAATACTCACACAAAGTTGCGTTTATAAGCAATATATTAATTTATCTAGGTCATTAGAGCCTTTGTTTGCCACGGACACATACTTTGGTCATACAAACTCTGGTCTCTCTACTGTTTTGTTGTATATATTATTATTGTTTATAGTATATTTTGCATATTTTGTTTTGTTGTATATTTTATTATTGTTTATTGGTTATTGCACACTGTGCATTGTATATATACACTATGTATATATTGCCTTCTATTTATGTTATGTACAAAGTGTTTTATTTGCGGACCCACTACTGCTGTAACAAAGTAATTTCCCGGTCTGGGATCATTAAAGTAATTCTATCTATCAGACAGTACACTCTGCTTCCCATTTTTCACGACCCTGGCGAAAACACGGGTACTTTTTTTTCGCATTTCGTCTGTAAAAGTGCATTTGCGTTTCGGCATTTCTCCCTTTTCTTTCGCTCACCGGCAGACAGCGCATGCGTGCGTCGCGTCAGTGGCTTTGCTTCGAACTGAGCGGAGGGGCAGAGCAGCAGAGAGCTCTGATGCGCTGCACTGTTTTATAATGAATGAATACACGTTCCGGGGTTCGGCGTGGAACTCCGCCTCTCAGAGTGTGTTTCCAAATTAACCATTTAACGTGTATGGTAAATACAATGGTCTGTGATGCGAAGATAAAGTGCACGCTACACAAACTCAAAACCCCGGACATTTGAAGGATTTTATAAACTCCAGGTAGACAGATACTGGTAGCTTTGTTGTTAAAGTAAGCGCTAACAGCTGCTTAATGTAGTTAGTTGCCTAACTAACTAGCTTGCTGACTCAGCCCCAAGTTGCCAGGTTCCAAGAAAACCACATCAGTACTGTATTCGATTCATCAAACTAGCATCTGTCTTGGTGGTGTTTTTACAGGAATCACGTAACTATGCCAAGGACTATTGTAAAAGTTTATTTCCGAAACAAATAACAAAAACAATTACTTAATAAGTTGTTTATAAATCAATTCATGGTTTATTAACAGTGAAATAAATATACATTAACCATTCATTAGCGATGGTTATAGTAAAGTGTTACACACACATATGTGATGCGTATCACTGAAGCACATTTGCCATCAAAAGGGATTAAAATGGTGTTTCTATCATTTCTACTTTGACGGGAAATGCTTAAAGAGATCACCACACCCACACACACACACACACACACACACACACACACACACACAGATGCACACACACAGATGCACACTCAGACAGGCCTTTTCTGCCCTCACTGAGTGCTGCTATTTTGTCTCTGTCCTGCAGATGGAGGTAGTGAGCACGTTCAAGCGAAGCGGTTCGTTTCAGGGAGCAGTGAGACGGCGCTCCTCCGTGCTCAGTCAGCTCCACGACGTAAACACTATCTCTACCCCCTCTCACGTAGCTCTCTCCACTGCAACAGCCAATACCAGCCCAGCCCCCGGGAGTGAGTCCGCCGAACGCATGTACACACATTAACACACACACACACACACACACACACTCACTCATACTCATACTAGCAGGCACTTAATATCCCGCTCACTCTCAGGACACAAACACACACACTGCTGCACGGCACGTGGACTGCGGTATTTTTTCTCTCTATGGTTGTGTCCCCTTTGGCTCGCTCGCTGCTCGTGTGTGTGCAATGTTTCCTCTATTTTTTTTCTCTTATTCTCCCTTTCAAACAGCACCCAGTCCTGACCGGCTGTGCAGTTCTGGTTGGATCGGGTCTGGTCCAAATCCAGGTCCCAGTCTCAGTCCAGAGTTCGTTTTTTGTTGTTGAGTGTTGGTGGGTACAGGAGGCAGCTCTCTGTTCTCTCTCTGTCTGAGGTGTCCTGAAAGAAATAGAGCAGCTTTGGCTGGAACGACAGAAAGTTACTCATGTTAAATATAACAAAAATAATCAAATTTAATTGATGAAAACAGTTTGATATACTCTGACAAGGCAAGGACACATCCTCAAGTTCAGAGAGCAAATGGCAGCTCCTCCTGCACCATGTGTTATTTCCTGTCTGTAAATGAGGTCAAGCGTGGTTACTGTGGTTGACCCCTACTGTAAACACCTCCTATGTAAAGGAGTGTTGTCATTTCTTTTCTCTATAAACATAAACATGAATATGGTGTAATTGTTCTGTAAATCCTATTGTAATGTAGAAAATGCAATGATTAGATTTCACTGCCATAGAATTCATACTCATTACCAAAAGGCTTTTATATGGCTTCTGCGATTCTCTAAACTGTAAACCTTCGAGTATAAAAGCCCTATAATACACTGCTGTTTCCAAGATGACAGTAAAAAAAGTTCCCTCTTCTATCGCTCTTGCTTTCTTTCTCCTTCCTGTGCTCCTCTCACTTTTGTCCGGTGCTGCAATTGTTGTCAACTGGTTATTTTTGTAACAGTATTTTTCAGCTCCGGCGTCACAAGTTTGCCCCCCGCCCCCCCGATGTCCTGATTATTTTCTCTGTCCAGTCTGTTTCCCCCCTCTCTCTCATCACAGTTCTCTCCTCCTCTTTTTTTCTATATTTATGAGATATTACAGGTTCCCTGTTTGCAGAAATATTCTGTGCAATGTGTTCTTATTGTTCTTCACAATTAGAGTTGTTCTTTTGTAGAGGTATTTAGATTGTCCAAGATCTAAATACAGGCCCTTGTGTAGCATACTGATAAGATTTCTTTAGTAGGTTTCTCTTCATTTTCCCCCCTTTTTTGTATCTTACTTTATCCTTCACCTCATCCCTTTTTGTCATCCTTCCATCTCCTAACTAGAGTAGCATCCAACCCTCATGTTTCCTCTTGATTTTTTTGTATGTCAGTTCCGCACGTGTCTGTTTGTACGTGTGTTTATGTGTGTGCATTTCCTGATATTTTCGAGAGCCAAAGTTTGACTTCTGTATGTTTCTCTGTCAGTGTATGAGTGCTGTATGTGCTTGTATGCTTGTGCAGTGTTTGTGTGTGTGTGTGTGTGTGTGTGTGTGTGTGTATGCATGCGTGTGATTGTGCTGTCTCTTCATTTGATTGTCTTCATCCGTCTTCTCAGTTGCTTCTCCTTACCTTCCTTGCTCCCTTTCCTCCTTTCATTTCACGCTGCCTTCCTCCATCACCTGTAGGTATAGATACAGAGAGGCCAAAGTCAGCTCTGCTGCTGACACCTCATTGTTGTCATCATCTTGAACGGACACTAGAAGTTACCTGGACTTTAAATACTTTGGAAACACATCTTTCTCTCCATCACAGTATCATTATAATAGTAATGCAGTAGAATGTATTATATCAACATTCAGAGCTGGCCTTAAGATTGGCTGCCTGATAGCAAAGTCATGTAATGTGACAAAGGTGTGGAAGGAGGGATGTACAATCAAAGTATGACCCCACCACTGCCAGCTCATTGCTTGCTTTTTCTATTCTTTCTCCTTAATGTGAAGAGCTGGTTGTGTCCAAATGTGTCATGAGGCAGCAGTATGACACAAACTTTCATTCTGAATTTCATCCATATGTGGTTCAGTTCCTGATAACACACCAAATGAATTTGGACAAACAAATGGGACAATGAGGGAATGTGAAGAAACAAGCAAGTTTAATGGGACCCAGGTTTGCTTCTCTGAGTCGTTTCAGCCTTTGGTCAAATAAAATGTGTTCCTATTTGCTTTACTTTTAGATTTTTAAAATCTATCTATCTAAAATCTTTTAAAGATTGTGTCAGATAAAATTTCAGCCACAGAAAAGTATATCACACTAGATTTTACTTACTGTAAAGGATATGTCTGGTGATGTTCTGTTTCTTACTGTCAACAAATCCCATTAAAAGACCAAAACCAGCATTGATTTAATCCAACTAACAAGGACTGTCTTATGTGTATTTAGATCCTAATGTTTTTTATCTCTCTGTCATAGAGCTCCATTAACCATTAACAAGCCCTTGACCACCAAGGGCAAGCACTGTAACGTTAATGATAATGATAATTTTGTGAGTATCCACACTGAATAAAGGGTTACATTCTCTAATTCTGTTACTAAACACGTACTGCATGCTTCAGCTGTGTCAGTAGCTCAGGACATCCTTGTGAGGACTATGTATTATTGAACTATATTGGCCAGTTATCTGTATTATTATAAGCGTACAGACATTTGCGTGAGGCACAGTGGATCGTTTTGTAACTTATCAAGCAAGAGACTCTGACAGACCTTCTACCTTAGAAACCACATGGGAAATTGCAGAGGGTGAGTCTGATGTGCTAACATAACTACTGCCAACTTGTTTATACATGGCTCTATAGGCCACCCTATATACTACTGTATGCCTTTTAGTAGAGGGTTCCTGCTCCGTCTCTTTAAAACTAAGGGGCCCTTGGCCTGAAAAATGTTGAAGGCCCCTGCTTACATCTCTGTGAGGCTTAACTTAGATACAACAGTGCTTTGAGCTTGCTCGCAATGCAGATGTTAAGCAGGTATTCTGTTTTTCATGCTCATCGTCTTAGTTTATAGTGTAAGCATTCTAATATTTGCTTATTAGCAACCACACACAAAGTGTAGCTGATGGGAATGGTATTAGTACGTGGACATATTAGAGAAAATGCGATTTTCACCTGATAATGATGTTATTTGAGGTTAAAGTTATGTTTACCAAAAGTCATGATAATCCCTCCAATATTTTTTTTTAGATATTTCACCCCAACCCACAAAGCATGAAAGGGGACCACAGATGTCTGTGCACAATTTTGCGTCCACCATCCCATAGATATTTAAAAAGTGTGTGAACAGAAGTGATCCCATGGCTAGGGTTAGTTGGTTGAGGTCAGGGGATCATCAAAGTCAGTATGTGTTTGGGTTGTGGACTGACTGAAAGACATTGACATGCATGGAACCATGCTGCTAGGCTAAAACATTTCACTGTCCTTTTTATAGGATTTGGTGACAATATCACAAATACAGAATATCACCAGCCTTATCTGTTCAGTACTTTCCTCAGGTCTGAGGATATGCTCTTGCATGGGAAACACCAAGCAACAAAGACACACTTTGTCTATGTGTTATCAAGACAAACTGACCTCTACCTGTGTACTAGTCATTACTTTACTGCCCTACCCAGAGTTCTTTGCAAAGCAGACCAAGCCCTCAGACTCTGCACTGTGCCCCATTCCAAGATGATGTGTGTTAGTTGAAACATCAACACCAGAACCTCCCTAATTTTTTACCACCAAATCTATCCTCACTGTGTAAGAAAGGAGTCCAGTAATATCTAAAAGAAACATCTACATATTAAACAGGGCGATCAAAGTGATACAAATACATGCCTCTGTTTTATGCTCTCATCCACTAGAGCCATGCCCCGTGATCCCTCTGAATCCAGTTTGTTTTCATTTCAGATGGGGCTAGTTTCACTGCACTTACAGTAATAGTCAGATAACAGATACCAAAAAAAGTAAACCAAAGTTTATTTTGGTCAGGAAACATTAAGGGGAATAGCATGTTTAGGCCAAGTCTCAAATCCATCCTCAGCTCTTCAATTCTTTGCTTACGTTTTTTATGTTCAAAAAGAAGATTTGAGCCTCCATCCCCAGTCCTCTAATAGTTTATGAGTAGGAGACATGAAGAGAATAAGCACTGAATTGAGGAAGGTGTTGCTGATATGTTGCTATGGATTAGAGCTCAGCCATCACATATCATAGAGCGGCTGCTGCTCAGAGTTTGGACACGTGGTGGGAAATGGGAGCCATCAACCAGTCACGTACCTCACAGCTTCTCCCTGTATTTATGTTGCGGTTTCTTCTCATCCACAGTTGTTTTGCACACAGCAGCCTCTCTACCCTCCAGCGCCTATGTCCTCCTCGTACTTTAACCATCATCGTTTTTCCATCAAGCACTGCTGAAAGAGCCAACAGGGAGAGAGAGAGAGAGAAAGTGGTTGAGAGATATAAGTAACACAGCAGTGCCCTGACCTCCAGGCCTCTCTGGAAACACTATGGGCATTGTATACTCGAAAGTTTACCCTTTTTCATGGAGACAAAATGAAAACAAACCAAGCGCTGATGAAGTGAGAAAGTAACATTCTGAAACATTCTCAGTCTGCACGAGGTGTTTTTCTACTGTCTGACAGGCTCTTTGGAAAAACAGATAAGCACTGAACCTACTGCTTGACCGTCTGTGTGTTTGTATGTCTGTCCTTCTATCATATATGCCAGAGTCATATATAGAGATTCCTTCTGGTTTGGCCAACTGCAGCCCTTATCTCCATTCAGCTGCTTGACCATCCACCTCCCATATTCACAGTTTGGAGTCCAGTGGATGCTGCAGTCAACATTAAGCTTCTTCTTCGTTGATCTCATTTGGCCAAACTGTCTCTATGTAGGGCTCTGCCTGCCTGTGCCTGTCAGTATATGTGCACTGAACTGTCTGTGTTTCTTTTGAGCTCATGCTGCTTCTTTTCCTCTATTTGGGCTTGAGGGAAGGGTGCATGGACCAACTGCTATGGCAAAGAAATGTGTTTATGCACGCATACACCATGGACAGCATAATCCACCTTGAAGTATACTCGTATATGTCACTCTGGTCTGTGTGTGTGTGTGTGTGTGTGTGTGTGTGTGTGTGTGTGTGTGTGTGAGAGGGAGAAACAGAAAGAGAGTGTTCGTGACAAAGAGCTGATTCAGCATGACCTGACTGCCTCTCTATGTGTGACAGGGCTGACGCCCGAGCTTCGCTCTGGCCTTTGAACCAATCACCTTTTGTTTCCAGTAATCTAACCAATTAAACTCTGTTATAACCTGCTGATTCTCCATGATGTCACCTTTCTGTTTTGCAAGGCTTGTTTTTTTTCTATCCTGCAGCAGCTTCATCATCAGCATCGTCATCATTTCAATCACTCTGCTGTCCTCTGTCCCTCACTGCTGCATGTCTGCAGTACATTTAGATGCGTTTGTGTGTGCATTGAGATCTTGACAGACTAACTCACTAGCTGTCAATGTGTTTGAGTGTGTGAACCAGATTTCTTTAACAAGCCCATGACTGAAGCTGCCTGATGCATGTGGATCAACCTCTAAGCCACAAAATTTGGAGACAATTCAACAGTGGTTTCACTTAGTTGCACTGCTGCTGCATGCATGTTTGTGTGTATCAGTTTGTTTGTGCGTGGGTGTGTGTGTGGTCACTGCTATAGGTTCTTAGCAATTTCTTATCTTATTAAACATGAAACTAACACTCACCATTCCTGCTTCTTTTCCATGTGTGCCTAACAACCACCCTCATCTGTGTATCTGTGCTTGCATGTGATCCAGTGTGCTGAGGTATGACTGTTTTCCCCTCACATACTGTATCATCTCCCGACACACACACACACACACACACACACACACACACACACACACACACACACACACACACACACACACACACGAGAGTATGATGTAAAGTGTGTGCAGCTTTTGCGGTCTTTGTGATGTGGCTACTCGTCTTGTGAGGTCTGATTGGTGTGTGAGAACTGACAAAAACATGTGTCATTAGACAATTCATTTGGAAACACTACTTTTTTTAATTTCTTTTTTTACTTTTGTCTTTTGTAGACACACAGGATCAGGTGGTCACTCTGTTGATACTGAATTAGTCATGATAGTTGTGTTCTCTTTCTGAAATAAAAATCATAAATGTTATTATTAATAGATATTTTTAAGTTGTTTTGTTTATCCATTACCATATAAATTGACCTCAATCCTTGTTCAAAGTGGTTTTGCTATGTGTGCATGTTAACTTTCTCATATGATCAAGCATTCAGTTGATGGCCACAATTTGTCAGTTAGTCATATGATCCTTAAGGTGAGGGATACACTCTTAAAGGAACAGTTCAACCCTAATGTAAACCTTAGTCATCATATCCTACCTCCATGTTGATGGAAATTCAGGAGAAGTTTCTTAGTCCACAAAACATTTCTGGAGCTTCACAGCGAAACTGAATTGCAGCATTCTCCTAAACAACTGAAGTAGCTGGAGACTTTTATAAAATGTGATAAACAACTTAAAAAACTCCAAGCTCCAGAAATGTTTTGTGGACTACAAAACTTCACCTGACTTTCCATCAGCATGGAGGGAAGATGATGAATATGTTTTCATTTTTGATGAACCTTTACTTTAACATTAATTGTGTTTCTTAACTTTGCCTCCTTGGCATTTAGACATGCCAGTGACTTGAAGAAATAGTATTAAATGAACTGGGTCACCAATTGTCTGATACAGGCCTAAATAATCTGGAAAGTTGTAGGGGGAGGGGGTTTCCGAAGCGATTCATCAAGCTGACCAGTAGTTCGGACAGAGTATACACCAATTAGAGGAATTACCGGAAGTAGAAAAGCGTTGCTACTGCGGTGCTATTTCCCTTTAGTGTCCACAAATTTGAGTACAAGCTTTGGGATACAAAAGACCTAGAATATTATAATTATTATTACAGGTATTAATGATTGATTAATATTGCCATTATTGTAATTTTGACGATCTATTAGTGACCTGTAGTTTTTATTTATCTGAGACACAAATCGGTAGCTGGACTCATCTGTACAGGTGCCTTAGACCATGGTCTGGGTGAATACTTGATTCTCATTAGCTGAAGGGTGTCAGTTATCTCCTGATGTACAGACACCTATTGAGTAGTGAGACTGTCTGCTGTAGCCTGTGTCTAATCTGCATATTTTATCTACAACAAATAAAACCTTTAGTGCGTCATCATCTGAACACCACAGGATGGCACCATCAGCACACAAGCTGAAAGTACTTCAGGCTGCAGCTGACAGTACACATGGACTATCATTTGTTGGCAAAATCTTGTTATTGATTTGGGGACAATAACATTTGTAGATAGTCTTGTTGTTAAACGTACTGTCAAAATGTATTTACTGTTGACAACCATTGGCTTTCAGTGTTGCTAGCAGAACATAAGCTTTCTGGCCAAAAGGGCTCTATGAGTTTATCTCCTGTTGCTACATCGTAACTATGTTTTGTCCTATTTACTGAAGTAATGCTCACGTCCACATGGCAGTGAATCTTATGGGACTGTAATGACTATTCCAGCTGTTAGCCAAACTGTCAGGTGTTGCCAGAGAAACAGAGCTGTTGCTTGTGAAAAACTTGATCACAAAACGCAGGCCTTAATTTTTTTTCTTTGGCGAATGACAATGGTATAAGCAGAATAATGCTGGCATTAACTGAAGATCACGGTCTCTTCATTGGGCATTATCCCTTACTTAATGCTCCCTAACTGATGACAGGACTTCAGGAAGTCATTCCTCCCAACCCTGTACATAAATCAAATCAATTTTATTAATATAGCCCAAAATCACAATCACATTGCCTCTGTTGCATGTACAGAAAAGAACAACAAAATCCCAGTTTACAAGTTGCATTGCCAGAATATCATGAAAATCTGCAAAACCTCAACTGGCTGCTTTAACCCCTTTGATTTTTGTATAGATTACTTAGCTTTCGAGGTGCTGGCAGGTGGATTTTGTTAATTATTAACACAACCAAACTAGCTGTATCCCCTACCCACCTTCTAACCAAGCTCTCTACAGAATAAGCATATTTCCCAAATGTCAAAATATTCCTTTCGCTTGTGCACGAAAAAGATTGTGGAGCTTTGGAGGCACCCATATCAGTTAAATCCAACCAATAAGATTATTTTAATCTTTCAGAGCAGCTCTGCGTCAAGGAAACTTTGATATATTAGTTACGGTTTATATTTTTATTTTTGCATACAGTAATTATTTATCACCAAAAAACATCATCTTTTTCAAACTTTGACAGAAGCCACCTGGCCCTGAGTGTCCGCTGTCTGTTAGTCACTCTTTTCATTTGCTCGAGGACACAGGTCTGTCTGCCTCTGGGTCTCCCTTGTCTCTTGTTTCGTTTTTATATGCTTGACCTTCTCCTCTTTTTTCTTGTGGTCCCTCCCTCATCTCTCTTGCTTTGGCAGATGCGAGTGGTGAAGGCATTCCGTAGTTCACTGTACGAGGGCCGGGAGAAACCAGAATCCCGCAACTCCATCCACAACTTCATGGCCCACCCGGAGTTCCTCATCAACGACCTCATCCACAACATCCCACTGATCGACGACACTGATGTGGACGACGAATCAGAGCTCAGCAGATACCAGCACCTACACCCGGCCCTCCGCAAGCCGCCGCCCCCTCCTACCCAGTCGACCCGCACTCGCCCCACCCGCCCCTACCGCCAATACAGTCTCCCTGTGACCCCGTGCAACCGAAACAACAACAACAACAGCAGCAGCAGCAGCAGCTGCAGCAGCATCAGTTCAGCAGTCACCCACTGCAACAAAAACAGCGCCATCGCATTTACCCCCAGCAACCGGAGCCCACATCAGCATTACCGCCACCAACACCACCATAACCATCATGGCAGGGACAGACCAGTGAAACCCTCTGCCCCTCACCTGGCGCACCTCTACTGCGTGGAGACTTCCTTATAACTGAGCTGAACGTGGGTTGTGGGGAGAGGAGAAGAGGAACAAAGTCTTGGGGAGGGGGAGGAAAGGGGAGCGGAAGAGAGGGCTGAGGACTCACTCATGACATTTTCATCGACTCTCCCTTACAACAAGCTATCAGGAGGGAGTGAAGGACAAGGGAGGTACAGGAGGGAGTGGACAATGGCTGGAGACTTCCCCCCCAAAACTCCCTGAGAACATTGCACCTTTCCCTCCCTTTGCCCTTGCTCCTGCCCTCTCAGTCTGACCCCTTGACACCACCACCCCTACCTGCCTCCATCCTCGAACCCACCAACCCGTCTGTCGCCCATCCTTGAAGAACCACCCCGTCCTGCCTGACCTCATGCACACTCATCACACACATGCACCCGTCTGCTCTCGCTGCTTTGACGTGAGCGGTGGTGCGTCGGGGATGGAGGGAGGGAGGGAGACGGACATAAAAAAAAAAACTAAAAAAAAAAAACAACACATCCCTCAATTCTTCAGTAGAAGCGGGCCATGTCAGGGCCAGAGGTTGACTCACTCTGTTTCTATTGGTGTTCACCATCAGTGTTACTATCCACCTACCTGCCATGGCACCATAGTCACCACCACCATTATTGATC
The DNA here is from genome assembly GCA_963678695.2 of Diplodus puntazzo. NCBI lineage: Eukaryota > Metazoa > Chordata > Actinopteri > Spariformes > Sparidae > Diplodus > Diplodus puntazzo. Next base: position 4,071,011 of record OZ023165.1, on the reverse strand, counting down.
GGCTACAAGCTATGGCCACTTGAAATCACCAGTTTGCTTGCGATATAAGTAAAACGCTTTGTTAAAGCTTTAACTAGACTTCCATCAATTCCATCCTCTGACTCATTTATTTCTTAACATAATGGTGCTCATTTCTTTCTTTCTTTTACATTCGTTTGTCTTTTCACTCACGTGAAATTTCACATTTGTCATATTTTCTTTTTTTTCATTCTTCTCTCTCTTTCAATGTATGTATGTGTATTGTCTTGTCTCATCTGCAAAAAACTAACAAAAACATAAGAAAAACAGAAATAGCAAACAAACATACTGTTCATTTAAACCTAATAATAAACAGAATGGCTGCAAAAAACAACTATAGGAGGGGGGAAATATACGTTATGTATATATATATATATATATATATATATATATATATATATATATATATATATATATATATATAATTTGAATGCTTGGGAAGCTACAACACAGAACTTGTTATTTTTATCACTGTTCTTTCTCCGGGCCAACCTGCCAAGTCTTTGAATGCCACCTCATAAGCCACATAACCTGTTATCTGTAATACTGTCAACCTGCTGTGAGACAATACAGTGTGTGGGATCTGACATTAATTGTGATGTATACATAGATTAGCCCCATACAGGACTAACTACAGCCTCCTGCCATGTTGGTGAATTGATGAGTATGTATGGTTAATATCTATGAACACCACCCAGGGCGAACTCATGGGTGGCGTCCTCCTCCAGTCTCTTCATTTCTGTAACATGTTCCATCGTCTTCTCTTCTGCTGTTCCTCAGTCCATTTTCTTATTTCCTTTTTTCACTTTGTCTTCTCACCTCATCCGTTATGCTCGTCGTGTGTGTGTGTGTGCGTGTGTGTGTGTGTGTGTGTGTGTGTGTCTGTGTGTCGTGTGTCAGCTTCTTGGAAAAAAGCTGAACGCCTGTGAAGCATTAACCCTTTAAATGCCATCAAACACACAATGCACAGGCGATGGCCCTTTAACAATAATGTACACTCACAACAAACCCCCTCCTGTTCATGTGCCGTTGGGTTCATCAGAGTTGTGGACAAAGAGATTGATTCATTTGGACTGCTGAATGAAGACAAAAAAAAACACTTTTTGAAGTTGAAAAGCAACCAACCACTCAAGCAATCAGGCCCATGTCTAATGTCAGTGTTCAGTTTTAGCTGTAGGCCCAAAGTAAGCTCACATCTATCAGGTACGACCAATGAGAGCTTATGTGTTATGTGCTTGTGTCAAATACTGTGCATTCCCCTTCATCACAATGTGCAATTTGTTGAGATGTCTTAAAGAAATGGTTGACATTTTGGAAAATACACTTACTGGCTTTCTTGCCAATTTCATGTCTATTTGCTAAATATGATGCAACAGTCTGCAGCACATAAGTTCATAGCACTTTTACACCAAAACTAACGTGCATATGAAGCCTTTTTAAACTTAAAAATAGGGATTTTCTCCCTTCACATTGCAAGGAGATGAGTTTGCTTTTTGTTTTTTTTGTCTTATGTCGTCTTTTTGTCTAGTGTCAAAGGGGTACTTAGCATACAGACTGGAAACAGGCTCTCTCAAATGTAAAAAAAAAAACCCATCCACCAGCACCTCCATAGTTCACTAGTTTACATATTATTTCTTGTTTGTTTCATCTGCGCTAAAACAGGGTCTGTGTTGGTCTTCATAGGTCTCAAAAATGTAATTCAGTTTCATCAGTTGAAGGTTAACACTGATCAAATATTATCATTTAACTCTTTGCAAGAAGGCCAATAGGTACACAAATGTTTAACTTTTGCTTTATCGCATGTAAGCTGTCCAGTATAAAAGAGCATAACACACTGCATAAGCACACCTCAGCAAAAGAAAATAGAAGGTCATTTGGACAGCCACCCAGGTGTCAACAGGTACAGTGCTCATGATATTGCATTCCACCGTCATCTTGTCCAACTCCACCTAAACATTCCATGGAACATACATTCCAAACAACTGCATCACATTCCAGACCGGGTGTGAGAGTGCCCTCCTGTATCCCATGTTGCACTAGGTGTGGGTGAATCGCTGACTTCATGTTGCCTTGGAGTGCGACTGCAATGCTAACCTGGAACCCCCCACCATCTCTTTCCCTTCCCACCTCCTCCTCCCCTCAGTTATCCCCTATTGACTTCCCTGAGTTGTCAACTGGTCACACCGCCAGTAAAAAGCAAGGGCAGACAATATGCAACAGACTGCCATGTCAACAGCTGTACCCAGATGTAGGATTACAAACAGAAATGAGAACACATGCAAACACATGAGAACCTGTCGGTCCTGCTCGTTCTGTTTCAGGATGCATGCAGGGCTCTCTGGGAACACCCCTACCTGTACAGAACTCTGTCTTCTTGAATGCTCATCATCATCGCCACCACCCTAACCAACCTATCGGAGGGGGCGGGTGGTGACATTGTATTGGTCTGTCTGTTTTGAAGCATGCATTTGGTATCATTATTGTCACTCTTTATGTGTTGGTAAATCATTTAGGCTACTGTCACTACTGTGTGCTATGATCTCTTCACATCTGCTCTTTTCCTCTCTCTCTCTCTCTCTCTCTCTCTCTCTCTCTCTCTCTCTCTCACTCTCTCTCACACACACATACACTCTCTCTCTCTCTCACACACACATATTCATATCTTGTTCAAGTCTAACCTATTCTATTTCAGCACCTCTTAGCACAGCTCTAAATGCTTTCTCCAGTATGCAACAACACATAGACTCACACGTATACATACACAGCAAACAACAGGTGATGAATCTCCAGTGGTGTAAATTTGACTGTCCAGTTCCAGCCATCTCTGTCCATCCGTCCAGCCATGTTACATCATGATGTTGTGAGACAGTTTCACAGAAGGCAAAACACAATGTGAAAAGGAATATATTTATCCAAATTATAAATTGTACAACTGCACCACTTCTGTACAGACTGCCCAAATGTGCACATGTGCATCATTAATTTACAGGTACTATGTTCCTGTTACATTTTTTAATTTTTTTTTATTTATTTAATCCTATTGTTTTTTGTAAAGAGAGGAACAACAAAACGGAAGCGCTTGTATATTATTATCATTATTATTATTATTATTATTATTATTATTATTATTAGTATTATTGATTTTCTCCACCGGTGCTCCCACTGATGGAAAAAGGACAGTTGCACATTCTCCTGAGCATATTCTGAGGGCTGTGTTTTCTGTCCACGTAACAGCCCTTGAAGTGTGCAGAGGTGTGGACATGCTTATAGTCTCTTGAGACCAGAGACACCACTCTGTAAATAGGAAACAGGAGATACAAATGTACCTCATTATGATCTAAAGGACTGGACAAAGTAGGGACCTGGGGAGGATGGAGAACTGGAAGGTGATGCAGAGCTAGAGAGTGCAGAAGTGCAGTGCGTGCAAGCATTGTTTAGGCTGCTCTTTTAGATCTACAAGTTTTTACTGCCATGTTACGATGGAAAGAACTTGACATTTTACATTATTCATTATACATAGTGTTGTAAATAATGTGTGTGGAATGGTCCCCCTTCTTGCACAACGCAGTGCTGTTCTGCAGACAGAAAATGCAGCCTTAACTGTGCTGAAATGAAAAAGACCAAAAAAAAGAAGAAAAAAAACATAAAGACTATTGAATATATTAAAGAGTTACCTGCCTGTTATTTAAGCGAATAAATATCTATATATGAGAAAGAACACACCTGTATACTGTAGACTAAATCTGTATGGAAATCTAAGAGAATTTAATGGGAATTAAGTCCAACACCTTTTGTCTGTATGAAAGAAAAAATACATCGAAGTATTCTACAATAATAACTTTGACAAAGTCTGTGTGGTCCTGTGTTGTTTGTTCACAATATTGCAAGAATGTGCATGTTACATGATTATCCTCTGAAAAAGTCACACTTGACTGGTCATTTTGAAAGAGATGCAGCATTCGCTCTCGTGGTAGCCTCACAGGTAACTAAAAATATTTAATGGAGCTGACCTTGTGAAGTCCACTTGAACTGTAATCTCATACAGAGCCACTTGAATGGATAGTACAGATGCAAACATTGATTTTGTTCATCCATGAAAATGACATATCTTCAAGTGAAAATCACTCTCCCTCAAACAACAATTTGTGAGCCATAGCAATACACGTGCTATGGCGAAGGTGCAAAGCCAAATGTTTCCTCCTTTGGACAGTGACATACAGACATTTTGCTCAAGCGAAATAAGGGGGCATTCACCCCCTCAATTCTCTATTCCTACACCGTTTGTGACACAGAAATTCACAATTTAGAGGGTGTGGCTAGCACGCTATGAGGTAGTCTTGTTTCAGTGTGGCTCAACCTAACCTTATCTTGCTAAAAATCCCCCCAAACTATACTCTGTTTACTTACTCCACTCGTCAAGCGTCAGGCGACATTATGACTAAGCCCAAACCAAACAAATCTCTGGAAAAAACAGGGAAAACACCTGAAGGTGTCAAACTAGCAAATGTGGCTAGCAAGAAGCTACTAGCAGTGAGCCCAAGTGAAGCTAGCTCAGGGACCTCCCACAAGACAAGCCCTGTACAGCACATTTGATGAGCGTAATCACTGCCAACAGTGACAATGAAGATACACGTCATCGCGAAAAAAGTGAACTCATGAAGACAGTTATAATGTAATCAACAAATCACCAAACAACTGATTTTAAATTCGATTCACTCAAAGTTGTGTGAATCTATATGATAAACCCTGTCATGTATTATATTGTAGTACTGGAGTCACCACTAGGTGGGGCTATAAGATTAGAAGGACTGTGCTGTATATGTTGAAGCGGTACTAGTAAACACTGTTCAGTCTGATTCAAGATGGCTCCTCATTGAGTGTCAGAAACGGGATTTGAAAAAATAAGCAAAAAAAAAAAACAGAGAAAAGAACCCAGAAAATGAAAGATGGAACTTCAAAAACCTCCAGGAACATTGGTAATCTATCTGAAAACTGGAGAGTCTGGATTAAAAAGTTTGACATATATCTCATAGCTAGTGGAATAGCAGAGAAGTCGGAGAAAGTAAAATGCGCCACGTTTCTCCATGTTGCCGGGGACAAGGCCATCAAGGTATACAACACGTTTCAGTTTGACGACGATGTTGATAATCTGGAAGTATTGAAAGATCTGTTTAAAAACTACAGTGAGCCTCGAAAAAACCTGACGTACCAGAGACATTTGTTCTTCACGAGAGAGCAAGGGAATAGAGAGTCTATTGATGCGCACGTCACAGATTTTAAAAAACAAGGGAAAAGACTGCGAGTTTGGAGATTTAACCGAGTCATTAATAAGAGACAGAGTTGTGTGTGGAATCACAAATGACCAGATCCGAGGCAGACTGTTGAGAGAGCCGGAGCTGTCGCTACAGAGAGCAGTGGACATTTGCCGTGCTAGCGAGGTGAGCCAAACTCAACTGAAAAAGTTACATGAAGAAACTGAAGTACCGGTTCAGAAATTACACAAGCAAAAAACATATGGAAAAAAGGAGAGCCCACAAGTCCAACCAAAGACAGGACATACACAAGCAGACTGTGGTAAATGCGGATATAAAAACAAGCCAAGAAAGTGCCCTGCATTTGGCCAAACCTGCAACTCTTGTCACCGAAAGAATCACTATGCAAAGATGTGCATGAGCTGTGGATGGACAGAAATCCGACGGAAAGTACAAGGTTTTGAACGTGACACAGAAGGTGATGATGATATGTTTATAGGGACGACTGAACTGAAACAAGAAAAGGGCCATGTTAACAGGCTAGACAAAGTGAAAGAACAAACAAACAACGATGACTGGACTGCAACGCTAAACATAAACAACCAGACACTTCTCAGTTGTGGATGCTAACCAAGGCTACTGGCAAATCCAATTGGATGATGAGAGCTCGAAACTATGTACCTTTAACTCACCCTCTGGAAGGTACAGGTTTAAGAGGCTTCCCTTCGGAATATCTTCTGCCCCAGAAGTATTCCAGAGATGCCTGTCACAGCATCTAGAAGGACCGGACGGAGTCGTCAATGTGATGGATGACATTCTTGTGTGGGGTGAAGATAGAGAGTCACAGGACAACAGACTAAGAAAGCTGTTAGATTAACTGAGGACTATAAACTTGAAACTAAATCGAAACAAATGCAAAATTGGACTGAGTGAAATCAGCTACATAGGACATGTGCTGAGCAAAGACGGATTGAAACCTGACATGGATAAAGTGCGAGCCATACAAGAAATGCCTCAGCCAAAAGACAAAACAGACCTTCAGAGATTCATGGGCATGGTGCAGTACTTAGCCAAATTCATTCCAAACCTCTCAGAAGTATCTGCACCACTCCAAAAGCTGCTGTTAGGAGAAACCACCTGGCATTGGGAGAGTGAACAACAAAAAAGCTTCACACGACTGCAAGAGCTGGTGAGTAACACTCCATTGTTACAATATTATGATGTGGAGAAGCCTGTCACACTGTCAGTTGACGCCAGTTCGGGTGGATTAGGAGCAGTGATCCTACAAGAACAACATCCGGTGGCATACAGGTCAAGGACACTAACAGAGTGTGAAGATATGCTCAAATAGAAAAAGAGCTGCTTGCAATCGTGTATGGGTGTGAAAAATTTCATCAATATCTGTTTGGCAGATGTGTTCAAGTTGAGTCGGATCACAAACCACTGGAGAATATATTTAAAAAGCCACTCCACAAAGCTCCTGCAAGGCTGCAGAAAATGTTAATACAGCCTGCAGGTGACATACAAGCCTGGTAAAGAAATGCACATTGCGGATGCATTAAGCAGAGCCAGTTTGAGACACCATACACAGGACAGACAGGAGGACGAGCTGGATGTGAGCTATGTAGTCCAACAGTTACCTGTTTCAGAGGAAAAAAGTCAGCAGTTCAAAAATGCAACAAAAGAGGATGAGGAACCTAGTCTGGTCAGACAAGCAGTACAAAATGGATGGCCTGAGTCACGAAGCCAAGTTCCAAAGACAATCCAAAAGTACTGGACTTTCAGAGAGGAGCTGACGTATTTGGATGGTCTACTGTTCAAAAACTCCAAATTGGTTGTTCCTACAAAGATGAGAGAGGAGATGCTTGAAAAAATTCATGAGGCACATATGGGAATTGTGAAGTGTAAGGAACGTGCAAGAGACATCTTGTTTTGGCCAGGAGCCAAGAGCCAGAGCCCTTGATACCACATCCAGTTCCTTCAAGATCGTGGTCTAAAGTTGGAATCGATCTTTTCCATTTCAATAATGCAGAGTACATCATGTCTGTCGACTATTACTCAAAGAACCCAGAGATTTCAAAATTAAGTGGTACTACAAGTAAAAACATCATTACAGCACTCAAGTCTATTTTTGCCAGACATGGCATACCTGATGAACTGTTTTCTGACAATGGGACTCAGCTGATAAGTGCAGAAATGCAAGACTTTGCGACCAGCTGGGAGTTCAAACACACAACCTAGAGTCCAGAGTTTCCACAGTCAGGGGTGCCAGGGGTGCCAGGGGTGTATAGACATGTACAGAGCAGACTGATGAACAGACAAGTGAAGCAGAGACGCTACTTTGACCGTGGAACAAGGAAACTCCCTCTGGTGGACGTAGGAGAAAGAGTAAGAGTCAGACAGCAAAAACAATGGCAACCTGCTGTTATACTGAAGAGACATGATCAGCCAAGGTTGTACATTGTACAGACTGACAACGAGCAAATCTACAGAAGGAACAGGAGACACATTATGAAAACCAAAGAAATGTCAAGCTTCCCCCACAAACACAACATGAGACTGTGGAAAGTGTTCACAACTCGTTGCCACTGATGGAGAACGGACAGCAGCCGGCAGGAACTGAACCAGGACAGATGGACTACCAAGAAAGTCACATGCCTGCAAGGTCTCCACCACAAACACCAAAGTCATCAGTGATAACAGAGACTGTGAGCACTGATCGTCGTGAAAAAACTTCAGGTTTTGGTAGACCTATGAGAGTTCCTTTTAGGTACAGGGAATACTAGCAGAAACTGTGTCCTGTTCAAATATATTTGTTGAGAAGAATTGTGTTTATAAAAAAAAGAAGAAATGTGTTCTGTTAAGTTCTAACCTGTTTATTGAGAAGAACTGTGTTGAAAGAAAAAAAATTAAAAAAAGAGAAAGAAAGGGAGATGTCATGTATTATGTTGTAGTACTGGAGTCACCACTCGGTGGGGCTATAAGATTACAAGGACTGTGCTGTATATTGAAGCGGTACTAGTAAACACTGTTCAGTCTGATTCAAGATGGCTCCTCTATATATTACATTAACTCATGAAAGCTTAGCCAGAAAACAAAACAAAACTGAGTTTAAGTCCCTTTATGCTAGGGCTGGGCGATAAAACAATAACGATATCTATCGCGATAGACACCTGATCAATATCAATAGAAAATACGTTTGATAGAACGTTCGATAATTTCACTGAACTCCGTTAAAATCTGCGAGCGGCGAAATTGAGTGCGAGGCCCAGTTGCTGGACGAGAGGTTTATGCATGCAACTCTGTTTACTTTTGATCAAACGAAACTTAGCTTCAGACACAGACACAGACTGTAGAACCTCCGTATCCCTACACATTAGCGCTACTGGGCCATTGCACTAATGCGTAGGGATACGGAGGTTCTAGGGTTGAGAAAATGTAGCGCCAAAAGAAAAAGCGGTCTGACGGCGATGTAAAGCGGTGTGAATTTTCCATATACAACGTACACTTGCAATAATATAGATTTTTTTTTAAATGGGCCTCGTTTTAGGTGGTTAAAATTCGCTTTGCATCTAGACTCCGTTCACTGTAATACAAAAGCTGAGCATCTGGCTGGAGCGGCTCTCTGCTCCTCCAAACTGAGGCTGCACTGATCGGTGATTACGGTAGGTAACAGACCGACTATAGATATGTACTTTATATGACCCCACTTCTAAAAACCCGAACTATCTCGTTAACATATTGTCAAGCAGCAATGTCAGATTCTACACTATTTTGTCTCATGTCTTAGATTCTGAAATCTTAAAAAATGATTTTTTTTTCAAAAATCTCACCTGTAGTCACCATTTAAAGGGTTATTTTTCAAATTTTTCTTATTTCAAATGGGTTAGAAAAAAATCAATAATTATCGATATCGACTGATATGAAACACTTCTATCATGATAAATTTTTCAGCCATTTCGCCCAGCCCTATCTTATGCTACATAAGAGAGATGATTAACATTATGTCAAGTCAGCAGGGATAACGTTAGCATTTACCAAGTTATAAAAGCTTTGACTGGGCAAGGTATAAGAAACAAATTTGCATCTGCTTCATTTACAGAATTTGCAAGTGTACAACATGACAGTAAAACAGTAACTTAGACTTCACAATCAGCAGCATAGAGCACAACATAAGTAAAGGGTAGCAGTGAAACTCAAACTTAAAACATAATTTATTGTATTGAGTATAAGAAGTTGTGAGTTGAAATCTAGGTTGAGATACATTGGATCCAAAAAAGGGCTACACTATTCAAGATTTAAGATTAATTTATTACATTTCATTCAGCATTTCATACGAATAGAAGAGCAAAATTCCTTGTGTCTCAGTTCCAACTTTGCAGCAATAATTAGCAATAATAACAATTAAATAGCAATATGGCAGCACAGTAAAAGATCTTCCAACTTGGCTTCCAACTCAGCAAATGCACAACGAATGCTTCTTGCTGTATGGCCTTTCTCTGTTCTCTGCCCATCTGCCATTACTTCGTAAAGGGTAAAACATGCCCATTTTAAAGATTAATTATGTCATATGGTCTGAGACAGTCCGAAAATGTTAATGAACAATGAACAACTGTCGAATACAAAATCTGGAGTGCTAAAACCGTGTTAAAGGTGACACAGAGCACCCAGGGGAATGTTGTGAGTATATGGAACTCAGAATGTAAGATATGCTTATTCTACCTAAGTGCTTCCTCCCCCAGAAAATGACACACAAGCCGCGATCTGTCCCTTTGAGTATATCACTTTGTCTCAGTGGTTTGAGCGAAATAAGGAGGCTTAAATCCAGAACTGTGTGCGTGGTGATTGCCAAAATAACCCATGGTAGAACGGGAAATGCTACACTGGCGGCCAACGGAACTCGGCGGGCCTAGGCTCGAGCCACTACAGGCGCTGTTCTCAACCCACAGGGGGCTCCTCAAGCATCGGGTCAGGAGTGCTGGAGTTGTGGGCGGCCCGGACACTTCTGCAAGGAGTGCCCACTCATGGAGGTCGGCCAGATGATCTAGGTTGTTGGCCCTCCTACACCCTCCCCCAGTCCAAGGGGCACATACAGTGTTCCGGTAAGGATTTAAAGGTGTATACATCAGGCAATGGTGGATTTGGGATTCTAGGTGTGTGCTAGCTAGATATTCATAGCAACATGGTGGTGCCAGTGGAATTTAGACATAGGGGGAAAAAAGCATAGCATTAAGGCTGTGGTGAGCTCCCGCCTGGTGCACCACCTAATTTTGGGCACGGATTGGCCTGGGTTCAATAGTTTAGTGGGGCAATGTGTGGGGGTGCATTCATGACCGGTAGGGACATGGGATACAGGTGCTCTGCTCAGTGGTGACGCAAGGTTATCTGACGCTGCAGACGGGGAGGCAGAACCGGTGGGTTCCCATGTTACACTCCATGAAAGATTTTCCACTTGAGCAGTCTCGTGATGATACTCTACACTTTTCCTTGGACCAAGTGATAAAAATTGATGGTCATGTCAAGAGCCCTGATGCCGTGCAGGCATATCCACACTTCTCATTGCTTTGGAACAGATTGTATAGAACGAGGCACTCAGACAGGAAAGGAAATAACCCAGTTGCTGGTACATAAATAGCCACTGGGAAACTGTTTTCCAGGTGGCTCATTATATCCCAATGGCTGGGCACATGGGGGGATGACAAAGCACTAGATCAGATAAGGGCCCGATTCTATCGGCCCGGCATTCGGGGGGATGTACATTGCTGGTGTGCGTCTTGCCCTGAATGCCAGCTGGTTAACCAGGCCCTCTGATTAACCAGAGTGTGGCACAGGCACTGTTTCAGGTTATCTCCCAAGTGGGGATCCCGAAAGAGATCCTAACTGACCAGGGTACCTAGTTTATGTCATGTACGCTATGGAAACTTTATGGGTTATTGGGCAGCAAGTCAATTTGGATTAGCGTGTATCACCCGCAGTCTGACGGCCTTGTTGAGCGTCTGAATAAAACTTTGAAGGCCATGATCCGGAAGTTTGTGCATGAGGATGGCTGCAATTGGGATAGGTGGCTAGATCTTCTGTTGTTTGCAATGCGGGAGGTACCCCAGGCCTCCACAGGATTTTCTCCCTTTGAACTGCTGTTTGGCAGGACACCACCAGGGGCTCTGGACCTGGTAAAGGAAAGCTGGGGGAGGGCCGTAAGAAGTTCAGTACGTCCTGGACCTCAGAGCAAAACTCTTCACACTAGGGCAACTATCACAGGAGAATTTGCTCAAGGCCCAGGAGCGTCAACAGAGCCTGTACAACAGAGGAACTAGATTAAGAGTAATTTGCTTCAAATTACTCGTGGCTCGCGTATTTCGTATCACTCCATGCTCTAAAATCTTTGCTCAGCAAGTGGTCCGGTCACTTATCTCCACAGCGTCTTCGGTTGCTAAGCGACGTCAGCTGATCTGTAGTCTACTTCATATGGGAAAAAACTACTATGCCACTAGTATAGATGAGTTTCACATTAACTTTAATATTTTTGGTAAATACCGTGATTTCGAGTCTTGGCAAAAAGCTGAGTTGTCATCAAAGGTCAAGAAAAGCAGAAGGGGAAAGCAGCGAAGAGGGAGAAGCGAAACGGCATCGGTTTGGCGAACTATTTCTCTGCTGAAAAACACTGTACGCCTGAAAGGTAACAAATAAATTGTAAAAAGACATACTGTGTGACCTTTTTTTTTCGTATTGGCAAGTAGCCGTGTAATAAGCGGAATAATGTATAGAACGGCGGTCATTATTGGGAAAAAAAGTCCCGACAGGACGAACCGGACCCTTACGCGAAGCGGAGGGCTCTGATCCGTCCTGAAGGGACTTATTTGGATGCTTGCTTGGATGTTTGCTTCGCAAGTGGTACTGCATTGTACTGGTACTGCTTGAATATTTCAGTGCTGTACCGCATAGTTAGCAAATAACCTCATCTCCTTTTCGGTCGAAATTGTCCCACACAGAACTCCTTTTTGCTCGCTTCATTTTTGCTGTGAAGTGGGCTGTGGCGGAAAGCACGTAAAGGCATGTGTTGCATGTGTGGCACGCGTCGACACGCTCCCATGAGTTGATTGCCAAGTAGCTAAAAAAAAATTTAACCGATAGTATTAATCGGTCAAAGTTCCTGTTATCGGTTAACGGTTAAACGGTTAACCATGTGCATCCCGAGCCACAACATCCTCAGATGCTGCTCAATGCGAGCCAGACCCTCATCTATCAGACACATCTGCTACACCCTCTCCCCTGCATCCACCATCCACCATTCAATACGTCTCCTTCTCTGCAGGATTGACTGTTCCTCCTCCTTATACAGTTTAACAGTCTAACGTAAAATTAAAAATAGAGTTCATAAACTGGCACCATAAAAAGCTGCTGTGTGTGTGTGTGTGTGTGTGTGTGTGTGTGTGTGTGTGTGTGTGACTGCATGGAAAGGTTTGTTCCTGACAGAATTGCTTGCATGTTGTGTATTGTGCGTGAAAGACAGCTTTATCATTTTAATAGCTACATAGCTAATTGTTAATGCACCTTTCTTTCAATTTTAGAAACCTTTCCCAGTCAATAAGTCCTGGACAGTGGAAAGCGACCATTGGTTTGGAAATAGAGGTATTGGTATACAGTACACTATTTGTAATTCACATTTAAAATATAAAAAGTATTTAAAGTACTGTAAAGTATTTAAAGTACTGTAAAATCATCAACTGACCTTTTTCTTACATCCTAGGGGTTTCCAAGACAGCTGTACGGAAATGACTGTGGTATCTTCATGTTGATAGTAGGAGACATGATTGTCTTATTTAATCCTGTGTGCTAACAAGATATTAACATGAGATTATTAATTTTTTTATTCATAGTATGCCCTATACACCGTACTGGATACCCCTTATGATTTCACTATTGTAAATTGACCCGCTCATTCAAATTAAACTCAAAATCCCTTAATAACATTTAATCTGACATACATGTACAGTGGTATATATTTTTTTCCTTCTTCAGGTGGACATGCCAGTTCTGGAAAGCGGTGGTGTATTACGCTAATGGAGAACTCTGACCTTGGAAGGTGAGAGCACAAAAATATTGACATTTAATTGACTTGGAAGTGTTAACACTTTATCTCTGCTATACCTATAAGACATTTATTTTTTTCTTTAACTCTTTAGCCATGGCAAAATGTTTGCCCACTGGACAGACACTTCAAAGGTCATCTTGCAAGATTAGGTGTCACCAGTCTTCAGACTGAAGACGCGGAGGATGGATGACATCACTGAGGTCAGATTTTTGGTTGTACGAATCAGGTACTGTAGGTTAGTTTAGAAGTACCCCCCCACTGGAATGCACAGAGGGGCTTTTTGATAAGTTCAAACAATGGCACATGTTGTATTAAGTGAATACACAGCCTTGGGGAATGTTCAGGCTAGAGAAACCTGGACTCTGGGAACATAGGAATGACCCAAGTTTGGTGTGCTTTTCCTTTGAGAATATTATTACCACAAAGTTTCATTTTTCTTATTTGATCCACTACTCAGTCCTTAAAATTATTTTTAGGGGGCCAAGCCCGAGGGGCCGAGGGAACGCGTCTGCAAGCAGATGCTAAAACCTAGGCCAACGCGTTTTTGCCTATAACTCCCACACCGTATGTCGCACATTCAAAAACCTTGTATCCCCATATTCCCTGAATGGAGCTGCATCAATTTGCAATTGCCACGCCCACTTCCGCCTGAAAAGTTATTTCGCAAAATCGCAAAAACTAGAAAACCTTCTTTTTCGAACTCTTTTTGTCCAATTTGCTTGAAACTTGCCACGTACCCTCTTCAGCTGGACCTGATCTAAAGTTATCAAGAGAATTTTGCTCGGTCAAAAAATGCGCAACTTATTAACAAACAAATTTCTGTAGCTAGCTATAAAAATGTAAACTGTTTTGATATCTCAGTAAAACTAAAGGCTATTAACACCAAATTTGAGATCCTTCATTACCATGACACTGGAAAGGGATAAGCCGAATTTGGCAAATTTTGGCCACTAGAGGGCGCTAAAAATATGTGAAGTTTATATCTCTTGAACGGCTACAACGATTTTTAGGAAATTTGCCAGTATGATGTAGGGCCAATCCTGAGGCCATATCTTGAGGGTGTTCATGACTGGTCAGTGTGGCGTGGCTTATTACAGGATAAACAACAAACATTGATTTCAGGCAAACTATTATGCTGAGAGCTTTAAAATTTATATGGTACACATAGAATAGGACACAGTTCTTCCATGCTAAAACTTGCATATATACTCCACTAGGTGGCGCTAAAATGGAAGCAATCGCGTTTTTGCCTGTAACTTCCGCATTTTAAATAACACATTCGCAAACCTTATATCCATATGTTCCCTATATAGAGCTGGGTTTTCTGACATCGGACACGCCTACTTCTGCTGCACATTTCCTTCGCTAAATTGCCACATATGCAAAACCTACTTTTTCGAACTCCTCCTACAATTTAAGCGCCATCTGCCTGAAACTTTGCACATAAAATCTCCAGATGTGTCTGATAAAAAGTTATCAAAAGAATTTTGGCACTCTGAAAAATCTGCTAGTTATAACCAATCGTTTTTGTTAGCTAAGCAACACATATTGTTTCATATTTCGGTCAAAATAAATGTTTTCAACATCAAACTTAAGTCAATTGTTCCTGAAGTCATCCAGAGGCTCTGTGCCAAATTTGGTGCAAATTGGCCTATAGGTGGCACTATAACAGATGTAAATACATTTTTGCCTTCAACTTCCACATTTTAAAGAACAAAGTGGGTGTGATTTAGTACAACAAATCCAAATCGGCACACATTCAGCCTTTTGCACTTCCAGTGCACTTCCCATTACAGCGAATACCACGGCTCAGATGTTGTCCTGTCTTCTCACTTTTGCCCTGAGCCTGTCATCCTTTTGGGCCAACTTCCGTGGGCTCTGTGATGCGCGGGATCCGAGTCGCGCAGGGGGGGGGCTTGGCTACCGTTCATAACTGCTTGCAGTTCTAGTTAGGGTTCTAACCCCGAAGGGGGAGTACCCTTCTAAGATTGTGCCGGTTTATTATTAGGGGGTCAAGCCCGAGGGGCCGAGGGAACGCGTATGCTTGCATATGCGTTTCCAAGGACCAGCGGTGCTAGGAAACCTATTGTAATTGTAAAGATTTTTATTTTTATTTTTCTCCGGCTAAAAGTGGTGCTGCAGCCTAAACCGTGCAAGGGAGGGCGGTGCAATTTGGAGGGTTGGTCCAGACTCCTGCGAATATCTCAGACACAAAAAACTACATATATCTGCCTGCAGGGGGCGCTATAACAGAGGAAAATAAGTTTTTGCCTATAACTCCCACACCGTATGTCGTACATTCAAAAACCTTGTATCCCCAGATTCCCTGACTGGAGCTGAATCACTTTGTGATTGGCCACGCCCACTTTTGGTTAAAACGCTTTTTGCAAAATCGCAAAAACTGGAAAACCTACTTCTTTCGAACTCCTCCTTGGGATTTTGTCCGATCCGCGTGAAACTTGGCACATACATACATACTCTTCAGCTGGACCTGATCTAAAGTTATCAAAAGATTTTTGCTCAGTCAAAAAATGCGCAAATTATTAACAAACACATTTCTGTAGCTAGCTACAAAAATGTAAACTGTTTGATATTTTGGTCAAACTAAATGCTAATAACACCAAATTTGAGATCCTTGGTTGCCATGACACTGGGAAGGGATGGCGAACTTTGACCAGTAAGGTTTATATCTCTTGAACAGCTACACCCATTTTTACGAAATTTGGTCGGTATGATGTAGGGCCAATCCTGAGGCCATATCTTCAAGGTGGTCATGACTGGTCAATGTGGGCGTGGCTTATTACAAGATAAACAACAAACATTAATTTCAGCCAAACTATTATGCTGAGAGCTTTGAAATGTATACGGTACATAAAGAATAGGACACAGTTTTTCCAAAACAAAAATTGCACATGTACTCCACGAGGTGGCGCTATAATGGATGCAATCGCGTTTTTGCCTGTTACTTCCACATTTTAAATAACACATTCGCAAACCTTATATCCATATGTTCCCTGAATAGAGCTGGGTTTTCTGACATAGGACACGCCCACTTCTGCTGCACATTTCGTTCGCTAAACTGCCGCATATGAAAAACCTACTTTTTCAAACTCCTCCTACAATTTAAGCGCCATCTGCCTGAAACTTTGCACATACAATCTCCAGAAGTGTCTGATGAAAAGTTATCAAAAGACTTTTGGCACTCCAAAAGATTTGCTAGTTATAACCAAACAATCTTTTTCGCTAGCTAAAAAACACATATTGTTTCATATTTCGGTCAAACTAAGTGCTTTCAACATTAAACTTATGTCAATTATTCCTGGAGTCATCCAGAGGCTCTGTGCCAAATTTGGTGCAAATCGGAATATAGGTGGCGTTATAATGGATGCAATCGTGTTTTTGCCTGTAACTTCCACAGTTTAAATAACACATTCGCAAACCTAATATCCATATGTTCCATCAATAGACCTGGGTTTTACATAGGACAAGCCCACTTCTGCTACACATTTCGCTTGCTGAATATATAAAAAATATGCAAAACCTACTTTTTCAAACTCCTCCTTGGGATTTTGTCCGATCTACATGAAACTTGGCACATACACTCTTCAGCTGGATCTCATCCACAGTTTTCAAAAGAATTTTGCTTGGTCAAAAATTGTGCAAATTATTAAAGAACAAATTTCTGTAGCTAGCTATAAAAATGTAAACTGTTTGATATCTCAGTCAAACTAAATGCTATTAACACCAAATTTAAAATCCTTGGTTGGCATGGGACTGGGGACAGGGATGAGCTGAATTTGGCGAATTTTGGCCACTAGGGGGCACTAAAAAGATGAGAAGTTTATATCTCCTGAACTGAAACACCGATTTTTACGAAATTTGGTCAGTATGATGTAGGCCCAATCCTGAGGCCATATCTAGATGGTGGTCATCATGACTGATCAATGTGGGCGTGGCTTATTACAACATATCCAAATAGGCACACATTCAACCTTTTGCGCTTCCAGCGCACTTCCCATTACAGCGAATACCACGGCTCAGACGTTGGCCTGTGTCCTCACTTTTGCCCCGAGCCCGGCATCCTTTTGGGCCAACTTCGGTGGGCTCTGCGGTGCGCGGGGTCCGAGTTACGTGGGGCTTGGCCCCCGTTCATAACTGCTTGCAGTTCTAGTTGGTTGTGAATGCAGAAGGCAGAAGGCATTCACAACATATGTTCTTCGTTTTCACGGAATTCTTTAAGTTTTTTCTTATTGGTTGTGAATGCAGAAGGCATTCACAACATACATTCTTCGTTTTCACAGAATTCTTTAATTTTCTTATTGGTTGTGAATGCAGAAGGCATATGTTGTTGAATGCAGAAGGCATTCACAACATATGTTCTTTGTTTTCACGTTTTTAACCCTTTCATTCATAATTTCAGAAATATTAGACATTTTTCGGCCTTTTTTTCCCATTCAAGCAGATGACAGAATCTTCAAAAATCTTCAATTTTCACACTTTTTCATGCATTTTCAAAGCTAATCTAATAATTCATACGTCCACATTAAAACTCCATTCAAACTGTGAGACGTTCACAAAGATTTTTTTTTTTTCACAGCATTCATACTTTTTGCACAGTCCCACTTCAAACTTTGGAAACTTTTCAGCCACTTTGGGATTTTTGCATTGGTGTGTATGGGGTGGAATGTTGACAGCCAGAGTGCAGAGGCCAACTGACAGAGTGGAAAGGAGCTGCCCGATATTCAGAAAATCTCGTCTTCAACTCGCCACCATTTCCACAATGTTCACTCCAGCAGAAAAATAAAAACACCAGCTTGTAGGTACACTCGTGCTCGTGCTTACAGCGGATCTCTGGAGGCAATCGGACAAAAACCTTTGGCTCGGTGGGCATTTTACTGACAGGAACACCGACCAACTGACACATAGAGTCCCATTAAAATGAGAGGAAAAATATCTAGAGGCAGAAAAAAAACATTCACTTTTCTAAACTGCTCAACAAGACACATTTCTGACCACAGACACACAAAAACTTCACAGGATGCTCAAAAGACTCTCATAGTTTTGACCATACCATTATTTTAGTGATAGGAGTTACTGTTTTGCAAAGAGAAGTATGATAATGTGAGGTGAGCCTCAGCTGAAACACTGTTAAAACAGCTCTCACTGTTGGTTACCAGGAACAGCGTAGTTACCATCACCGTGGCAAACGAGATCAACTGAGCCAACACAGAGAGACAGATTTATCAATGAGTCAGTTTGACACACACACACACACGCACACTCAGATATGCATGTGTGAGCATGCACACATGACCACACATGTACAGACACACACACACACACACACGCACACACTCACATGCACACAAATGCGCACACACATATAAAGCCATGCTTAAGCACACACTCACATGCACAAAAACGCACACGCGCACACACATAAAGCAATGCTTAAGCACACACTCACATGCACATAAACACACACACACACACACGCACACACACACAAAGCCATGCTTAAGCACACACTCATATGCGCGCACACACGCACGCACACACACACACACACACACACATATAAAGCCATGCTTAAGCACACACTCACATGCACACAAACGCACACACACGCACATTAAGCCATGCTTAAGCACATACTCACATGCACACAAACACACACACACACACACACACACACACACACACACAGTATATTTCCCAACATTGAAACTATATTTAGTGATTTTCTTTTTTCTTTCATTCAAGCCGGGAACTCTATTCAAATAATTAAATGTTTTAATCATCGATATGTTGAGATTTATTGAATTTCTCAGTCAGATTCAGAGTATTTGATTCATTCTCACTGTAACATCTCTTCTTACTCCATCAGTAATCATTTCTTTTCTAAGCTCCGTTAAATGTAATCAAAGTTGTTATGATTGCCTGCTGAAGTCATTCAAGCAGTCAAAGAAGCTTTATAAGGACTCTAAAGAACTTGAGAATCTCTTTTCATGACAAGCGGCCAACGAGGTATTTTGTACTAAGTGTCGCTTTTACTTTGTACTGTTTCTTTGTTGTCACGCCTTTTGGCGCGAATGTTCATTCATTTTGTCTTATGTTCATTCATAATTCTAGTTCTCACGGCGTAACTAAGACGTGGATGCTCCATAGAAGCAAGACATGTAGTAGCAATAAACGCCCGTTTCAAGGAACCGACCTGTGTCTGTGTGTTATGAAGAGAGCTACACTGCCAGTAATTTCAGGGAATTGTTTTACCCACTCTATAACTCTTTCTC
The DNA here is from genome assembly GCA_963678695.2 of Diplodus puntazzo. Lineage (NCBI taxonomy): Eukaryota > Metazoa > Chordata > Actinopteri > Spariformes > Sparidae > Diplodus > Diplodus puntazzo. The sequence continues at coordinate 4,051,356 of OZ023165.1, read as the reverse complement.
ATAACCCGGATGATGTATTAAAATCCTTCAACAGTCACTGCCAGTCCACTCTCGATGTTATTGTTCCAGTCAAAATCAGAGAGCAAAAAACAATCATTTTCCCCTGGCTCAATGAGTACACCCAGTCCCTAAAGCGTCAATGCAGAAAAATCGAACGCAAATGGAAATTAACTAAGTCACCAGCTATCCATGTCGATCTCAAGGTTTATATGACAAGCTACCAGGTTGCAGTAAGAGAGGCACGATCAGCCTATTTCGCAGACATTATATCCAAAAATAACCATAACCCTAAAATCTTGTTTAAGACGATCAATACTGCTCTCTATGGTCCCCCCAGTACTGTCCTCGATCCTGATCATGCAGAGAAATTTGCCACCCACTTCATCAGTAAGATTGAGAACATCCGATCACAAATTTCTCCTGATCTTCGCCATCATCCCACCTCCAACAACAATCTGGCTTCCTTCACGCAATTTCAAATGACTAACATCTAAGCACTAAGCTAATTTCCCAAATGAAATCCTCTACCTGTGTTTTAGATACTGTCCCCACTAAGTTTTTAAAAGAGGTTTTCCACACTGTTGGTCCTTTGATCTTATTGATTATTAACAGTTCTCTGACTTCTGGCATTTTTCCTCATGGTTTTAAGCACGCGATCATTCATCCCATACTCACAAAACCTAACCCTCTACTGCTTGATAATTACAGACCCATCTCCAAATTATCGTTTTTATCCAAGGTGTTAGAGAAGACCATGTCTACACAATTGATTGCTTTTATGAATAATAATAATGTTTTTAGCAGTTTTCAAGTCTGGTTTTAAAGCTCGTCACAGCACAGAGACGGCCCTAATTAAAGTGACCAATGACGTGCTTTTAACAGCTGATAGAGGTGACTGCTCAGTCCTTGTGCTTTTAGATTTAAGCTCTGCCTTTGACACAGTTGACCACCGTATTCTCCTACATTGCCTTAAAACATTGGTAGGCATAAAGGGTACTGCACTAAACCTGCTTGATTCATATCTCAAGAACAGAACTTTCGCAGTGGTTTTTGGTACTCACTTCTCTACTACTGCTCCTTTCAACTGTGGTGTTCCTTAAGGGTCCATTCTTGGGCCGCTGTTATTTTCAATATACATGCTTCCTCTCAGCCAGTTAATTCAACATCATGGCGTCTCCCATCACTGTTATGCTGACGACACCCAATTATATGTCCCCCTCCAGCAGGGGCGGACTGGCCATCTGGACGTTCTGGAGAATACCAGAACAGCTGGTGCAGCAGGACGGCCGACGGCCGCTGCGCAGCCGTCACAGTTTTTTTTTTTCTCTTGCTTATAATCGACTGTTGTTCCATGTCCAGACCGATAGGTGGCAATCAGGGACGGACTGGCCATTGGGCAATGTGGGCAAATGCCGCTGTGGCCACCTGGTGATGCGGCCGCTTGCGGGCCGACTGACCAATCACAGAGCACCAAATCACCAAATTTCTGCCAATTCTTTTAATTAGAGAACTTTCTAAGCTAAGCTGTATTTATAGGCCACATACGTGTGTCTATATCACAGTCATAGTTACCTTCTACAGTCGCAAACTTTTCAATCACTCTGTATTCTTTTGTAGCGAAATGTCTTACTCAGATATTCAAAAACGTGCATGATTTGAAATAAAGCAAATCTACCTGCATTTTTTTATTTGAATAGTTGTTTGCAAAAGTTAAAATGAAGCAATGCCTTCTGGGAATTTCAAGACTGAATCGAGAAGACTGAGTGTGGTTGTTGGAAGTTGGAGGTTGGAAGTTGACAGAGTTTAAGCTAGCAAAAAAATGAATCGAGGCATCAAGCAACACAAGGGGAGAGCGGAGAAAAAGAGAGAAATCTCAGAGAGCATATAGATAGATATGGATGACTGCGTGACGGTAAGACACGTTTTTATTATGGAGCGGCTGGCTCTGATGATTTATTAATGTGTTTTATGTATCATTGTGTAGTTGTTAATAGCCTGGGACTTTACGTTTACTATCACCTGGGCTATCAAAAGTGCCTGTTCTTTACGTGCATCAAAATTTGCGCGCGCCCCCCCTCCGTGGGTGAAAATGCCAGGGCCGTTTTTTGTTCCCAGTCCGTCACTGCCTCCAACATCAATGCTGTGGCCCGATCCTGCAGATTTGCCCTTGACAACATCCGCAGGATCTGCTCTTAACTCATCCACCCAAATTCTCCAATGTGACGCCCCCCCCTCCGTGACCTCCACTGGCTTCCACATGACCACACACCCCAGTGCAAGCACTTCGCTCTACTGCATCAGCTGGACGACTGGTACCCTATTGCTGAGAGCAGTGTTGCCAACTTATCAACTTTGTTCCTATATTTAGCAAGTTTTCAGACCTCTGTAGCGACTAGCAACAAGTCTAGCAACTTTTACTGATGTTACTGGAGACTTTTGGAGACTGACATGAAAGCACGTATCGTTGTTAGTCTTCTAAGGCCATGTCCACACGTACCAAAACCATCTTTTTTTCCCGTCTTACTTGGCATCATTTCAAGAATATTTGCGTCCAAACTGATCCATTGAAAATGACTCAACATGCTGTAGTTTATATTCTAGACTAGAGTTCTCAACGGGTCAAACCCGACCGGACCCGCAGGTTCGGGCCGGGTTCGGGCCGAAAAGATGCGCAAATGAGCCGGGTCGGGTCGGGCCTCGGGCTTCCTTTTTTATAAAACACATTTCACAAAACACATTTCTTGCAGGTTGTAAATTATATAGCCTGTTGTGAATCATCGCTGTTCAGGTGTGGTGCAGAGTGAGTCTGGCTGCTGCTTCATGCAGAGGGGCAGACGCAGAACTGATGCCGCTGCGTGACGTATACTCGCGCCTATAGCCTGGCTGGAGAAGATGGAATTGGCTAAAAGTAAACTTGCCACAGGTGAATTCACCCTTGCTTTTCGAGGAGTGAGGAAATCGTCTGTTTCTGTCTCTCTGAATATATTTTCCCACTGGTCGAAGCGCGGTGTCTTCTTTGCAGCGGGAGCGGGTGCTGCTGCTGACGTTGACGCAGCACCTGTCTCCTGGCTCGCGTCACCTTTCTGCCTGCTGTAACAAAAACAAGATGAAGCCGAAAATGGCTAGTCGGTTGTCCATAATCCTTTTTTGCTCAGGGTAGTGGCGGAGGAGCATAATATTTTGCCCTAGTAACCCTGATAGGCTCAATATCTTCTGCGGCACGAACATGAGCATGTAGTCTGCCATTGTTGTTGTTGTTGTTGTTGTGAGACGGCGTGGGGTTAAGAGGTCGAAGGCAAGAGGTCGAGGGGTGGGGCGATGGCGTCATCGATAGACAAAGTATGCAGATTTGCTGTCCACACGAGAACGCAAGGGCGGCATTTTCAAATTCTTCCACCCTGAGACCAGGTTTCATAAAAGTGTGTTTACAGGCACTGTGTTTACAGGATCCATGTGGACGATCGAAAAGCATTTCCATGTGGATGGCCTCTCAATGAGCTGTGGGACAAATTCGGGCATATTCAAGAAAACTGGAGCTACCAAAAGTAACACAAATAACGAAAAGTTAACAAAACCAATAACGATAGAAGACGTACATAAGCAAATACAGGGGTTGAAAAATGGGAAATCTCCAGGTGACGACGGCTTTACCAATGAATTCTACAAAGCTTTTAAAGATCAATTAAGTCCGCTACTGATTAGAGCATACAGGCATGCACTAGATACAAGAAAGTGGGCTCAAGCATGGTTATCATCAATAGTAATATTGATACATAAAGAAGGGAAAGATGCTACAAAATGTGCATCAAATAGACCCATATCACTGCTCAACACAGATTATAAGATAATATCATCAATATTAGTGAACAGACTAAAAGATACAATACAGATATAATTAATCCCGACCAATGTGGATCTATTCCAAGAAGACTCCTGGCTGATTATATTAGGCGAACACTGAATATAATTGATTATGCACAAAGAGAGAAGGAAGAGCTATTATTGATGACATTAGATGCTGAAAAAGCTTTTGATTTAGTTAGCTGGCCTTTTGTGTTTGAAACAATTAAGAGATTTGGTATGGATGACACATTTTGCCAATGGTTACAAGTACTTTATAGTAAACCCGTGTCTATAGTTAAAACAAATGGTACCCTGTCAAGGAAAATTAGCATCCAAAGAGGCACTCGACAAGGAGACCCTCTCTCTCCGTTATTATTTGCTATATATATTGAGGTGTTGGCAATAGCCATAAGGAAAAATGAAAATATTAAAGGGATGAAGATAGGGAAAGAAATATATAAATTAGCACTATATGCAGATGATATAATTATCTATCTAACATCACCTGAAGGCGCTATACAACACTTATGGAAGGAGATTGAAGAATATAGTACAGTATCAGGATATAGAATAAATGAAGATAAATGTGAATCCCTTAGTATTGGAACACAGATGAATCAAGTTTTTAAAGAACGTTATAAGTTTAAATGGGACACAGAGATTTTAAAATATTTAGGTATTTTTATTAGTGCAAATTTGAATGAATTATATAAAAACAACTACTGCACTCTGGAAAGAAAGATAAGGCAGGATTTAAACAAGTGGAAATTAGTACCAGATGGGATAAATAGTAGAGTGGAAACGATTAAAATGATGATACTTCCACAACTTCTTTTCTTAATTCAAGCATTGCCTGTTATTCTACCAGAGACCTGTTTTAATACTTGGAATAAAATGATCGCAAATTTCATTTGGAATAATAAAAAACATAGAGTTAAATTTAAAATACTAACTCAGCATAAAGACGAAGGAGGGCTAGGCCTCCCGAATATACAAAATTATTATTATGCAACACAAATTGCAACAATAATGAAGTGGATGAAAGGTGACACAGAGATAAAGTGGATAAATATAGAGAAAGAGTTGGCAATAGGGTCAATTGGAACATTACCTTTTTTAAGGAAAGAGAGCCAAAAACAACAGCCACATCTATTCTGTATAGGAAATACTGTAAGGAACTGGAGACAACTGTGTAAAAAATTTAAAATACAGAGTGTAAATGTACAGCTCAGAGAAATGCTGCATGATCCGGACTTTATACCAAATCAAAGTGATACGATTTTACATTCCTGGGCTGGTAAGGGATTAATTTCATTTTCACAATTTCTTACTGAGAATACAATAAACACATATGAAGCCATGGCTTCTAGGTATGGTCTGGAGCAAAACATTTCTTTAAATATCTACAGATAAGAAGTTATATTAAGAAAAATTTAGAAGAAGAAAAAAATGAAGATGAATTATTGAAATATTTGGTAGAAAATCGAAATAAAGGTAGGATGAAACTTTCATGTATATACAGAATATTGCAAAAATTAACAATTGTGGAAAGTAAAGTAAAAGAAAAATGGGAAAAAGAGTTATCCATAACCATCTCAGAGGAAGCCTGGAGAAAATCTTTGAAGGACAATTTTGAAACTACACAGTCAAAACATTGGAGAGAGTTTGCATGGAAAATAAGTCTGAGATTTTTTATTACTCCACAGATCACTGGAAGGATCTCTTCTGTAACAGGATCTGGTTGTTGGAGAGGATGTGGGGAAAGCAAAGCAAATTATACACATATCTTCTTTACATGTCCAGTAATAAAGTCTTACTGGGAAGAGGTAGAGAATGTCATAAAAGGTATTCTTGACATTAAGGATTCCCTGACATTAGAAAACTGGCTGGGTATCAACATGTACCATAAGATAAAATTAAAAGAGCGTAAGGTTTTTAGTATGTTGCGCCTAACTGCATTGAAGCAGCTGACCAGGATATGGAAACAAACTAAAACACCAGAATTACATTTGTGGTATGAAACAATAGAACAATTATTTGAAATGGAGAGTCTAACACTCGTGGCTAATGGCAACTTGGAGAGTTGTAATAGAGAATATTTTTTTATTACTTTTTACAACTTGGATAACACCTCTAACAACTCCTAAACATTTATATGATTGTACAATGCTGGCGAAATGATAAGTAGATGTTTTTTCTTTAACATATTTGGTCTGCATCAGATTCTTCCTCAACTTCTAACAGCACCCTCTGATTTGCATTATTCACTTCAGGTTCTTCTCTGAACTCTTCCACTGGACATGCCTCAGACTGTTCTGGATTCCGTACCGATTGTGATGTCACCACTGGTGCTTGTTCTACTGCTTCCCTTCTGTTTGGTTGAAACTCCCTGGCTGAAACTCTCAACTGGCACTGTTCCTCAGATTGAGCTGTTTCAGATCTGACTCGCCTCTTCTCATAGACAGGTATTGTCTGTAGCCTGTATGAGTATTCTTCTTCATCAGAAGCATCAGATTCATTCTCAGCTATCTCACGGCTGTCTGCATTCCTCTCTCTTTGCAGGTTTTTTTTCACAGATCTGGTTTCTTTGTCGTGTTCCAGAGGCAAGTCATTGACTGCTAACAGTAGGTTTCTGTGCAGCACCCTAATGGTTTTATCTCCTGCTTCAGCTTGGACTTTATATACAGGTCCCTCTCCCACTCGGTCAATAACGTGATGTACTCTTGTTTCCAAGTAGCTACGGAGTTTGCCGGGGCCGCCTCTCTCTGAAAGGTTCCTAACAAGCACTCTGTCGCCTGACTTGAGAACGACACCTTTAATGCCTCTGTCGTAGTATTTCTTTCCTTTGGCTGATGACTTTTGACTGTTCTCTGAAGCTATTCTGTATGCCTCCTGCATTCTGTTGGCCCAGTTCTGGACAAAGACTTGTTTGTGTTTCCTGTTCTGGTTTCAGGTCAAACAGAAGGTCAATTGGCAAGCGTGGAGCTCTTCCATAGAGTAGGAAAAATGGTGAGTATCCCGTGGCTTCATGCCTCGTACAATTGTATGCATGGACAATGTGAGGTAAATGGTCTTTCCATTCTGACTTCTTCTCCTCCTGCAAAGTACGAAGCATTTGTAGCAGAGTGCGGTTTAATCTCTCAACTGGGTTGCCCTGGGGATGGTATGGGGTGGTTCGAGAGTGAGAGATTCCAGCCAGTTGTTGGAGTCGCTGGAAGAGGTTATTTCAAACTCCCACCCCTGATCATGGTGCAGCTTCACAGGGTAACCAAATCGCGGAATCAAGTCTTGAAATATCTCTTCAGCTGCAGTTTTGCCAGATTTATTTTTTGTGGGGTATGCCTGAGCAAAACGGGTGAAATGATCTATAAGAACAAGTATGTATTCGTACCTGCCTTTACTTGCTGCGAGGTGGAGGTAATCAACAGAGATGAGCTCAAATGGTGCACTGGTGGTGATTGAGCCCATGGGCGCTTTATCAGGGACACAGGGTCGCTTCTGCTTGATACATGCGCACTGCTTTATCACATAATCCTCAATCTCCTGCTGCATAAAGGGCCAATAGAACCGCTCTCTTGCTAAATGAACCACTTTATCCACTCCCACATGCCCCATATCATCGTGGAGGTTTTTCAGAACTACTGGTTTGAGATTGCTTGGAAGAACTAACTGTTTTCTTTGACCAGCCTGTCTGTACAAAATTCCTTGGTCCAATTTGAGTTTGTTCCATTCATGAACTAGTCTCCTTGTTTCTCTCCCCATTTGTCTCTTGCCTTTTGTGTTTGGGTTCCAACCTCTTTTTTTTAGGCTCATCACTTCACTGATGGCTGCATCCTCCTTTTGAGCAGCGTGGATGTCCTCCTTAGATGTGACCAACGGCATGCCCCCTGGTGGTAAAACAGCATCTGGGATGTTGAGTTGTAGTGCAGCCACCCACGGTACATCCTCGTCTTTTGCTGCTTTATGGCCCCGCCAGATAGCGGAGATGACATCTGGACCCATGGCTTCAGTATATTCGCTAATGTTATCATGCAGCTTGACTGGATAGCGGGACAGCATGTCAGCATCGGCATTCATTTTCCCTGGTCTGTACTTAATGTCAAATTGAAAGTCAGCTAACTCCCCAACCCAGCGATGACCAACTGCATTTAATCTGGCGGTGCTCAAGATGTAGGTCAGCGGGTTGTTATCGGTGTAGACGGTGAAAGTGGGTGCATAGTAGAGATAGTCACGAAACTTGTCACGGATCGCCAACTTGAGAGCTAGAAACTCTAGCTTACCAGAGTGGAGATCATAATTTTTTTCTGCTGGAGACAGCGATCTGGATCCATATGCTATGACCCGTAGTTTACCGCCCTGCTGCTGGTAAAGCACTGCGCCAAGGCCTTCGTTGGATGCGTCAGTGTGAAGCACAAACGGTAGGTCACAGTCCGGGTAAGCGAGAATGGGTGGGTTGGTGAGCATATCCACAAATCTGGAGACAATTGCAGAATGTTCGGGGGTCCACTGGACTGGTGTTTTAGAGGGCAGTTGTCCATTGTTTTACCCTTTGACTTTGTTTTGGTGGACTTAGGTGTGCTGGGTTTTGCACTGGCTATTACTGCGGTTTTTAGAAGCTCAAACAGAGGCCTCGCTAGCCTAGCAAAGTCCTGAATGTAGGAGCGGTAGTAACCTAAAAACCCTAACATTGCTCTGACCTCTTTAGGATCCACCTGAACCCCTTCACCAGACACCAACCGACCAATGTACCTTACTTGGCGTTTGAAAAGTTCACATTTTTTTGGCCTAAGTTTAATACCATGTTCTTTCATCCGGCCCAAAACTCGCCTCAGGTCTTCTACATGCTCATTAAACGTTTTGGAATAACAAAGCACGTCGTCTAAGTAGGGTGAACAACACTCATCACGCAGACCCTCCAGCACCCCTTCCATGCACCTTTGAAAAGCTGCCGGAGCATTAGTAAGACCAAAGGGAAGTCGTACCCACTCATACAAACCCCACGGTGTACTGAATGCTGTGGCATGCCTGGAGTTCTCGTCCACAAAACCTTGATGATAGGTGCTGCCTTGGTCAAGTATCGAGAACCAGGTATAGCCTCCCAGGTTGTCCAGTAGATCTTGTATTCGTGGGAGTGGGTGTCGGTCTGGAATGGTCTTGCAATTTGGCTCTCTGAAGTCTACACACAGACGTAGAGTGCTGTCCTTTTTTCGCACACAAACCACAGGAGATGAGTACGGTGATTTTGACTTCTTTATCCAGCCATGGTCCAACAGGTTCAATACATAATCCTTTACTTCTTTATACAAAGGTTTAGGGATTGCATTATAACATTTTTGGACAGGTCTGTCATCCTTCCGATTGATTTTCACTTTCAAGTTTGGTATGCAGCCAATGTCAACATCTTCCTTGGCGAAAACGGCGGACTCTTCAAACAGCATATTTTTGACTATTTTCCGTTCCTCCTCGGACAGATGGGACAAATCTACAGGTGGGTGCCATTTTTTTATTTCTCTGACAGGTTTCTCATTCTTTTGAACATTCGACTTTTTTGGGTTAAGGAGAGTTGAACAGGCTTGGGCTGGACTGGATGGACAGGTGAAATTAGAGCCCCCTTTACTGTGAGGCATATTCACTGGTCTTACCTCTGTAACCTCAGTAAGCTGACCTAGCACTGTTCTTTATGGGAGATAGATACTGTGCTTTGTAGTGTTTTGAATGGGGATTTTGTCCACTTTGGAGGGACCACTAGGGACATCTACCAAGGCAGAGAACAGTTCCAACCCTTCAGGGCAACTGTTCTCCATGGCTGACTCAAACAGCACCGTTCCACCTCTGGGCCAGGCTCTGACCCTGCACTTAAGTTCACAGGTTTGGCCAGCAAGGATGGTCTGTCCTTTTTTCCCCATTTTTACATCACAGGGTGGAAGTGTTTGTTCAAGTTCTCCCACCTTGAGTGCACAGGCCAGAGCTTCAGCTGTGTCCTCACTGAGGTTCAGGGCTTCCTTCAGCAGTGTGATGAGATTCACACTGTCTGGTTGCTCACTGTGTCCGGTAATCATCTCGGCTATGACATTAGACCCCAACAGTGGACAACCAACACAGTTCTGACTGACTAACATAGGCACCTGTACAGCCACACTTCCCTGACTCGCAATCAGTATATCAAGGGTTACATCTATCCATCCGTTGAAGGGAACATTAGTACCATTAGCAGCAGAGACTTCCAATGGGCCATCTAGGAGTAATGTCTCAAGGGGTTGAATCCGAACTTGTGGTAATGCTTTTTCTACCCACTCCCTCCCGACTATGGTGACCTGAGCCCCTGAATCCAACAACATCTGCACCGGAACACCATCAATTGCACATGAAACCATACACCGTCTCCCAATAAGCTGTGCAATGTGTTGTTTTTTTGGTGTGTTATTCTGTTTGTTTGGTGCTTCTGTCTTGATACAATTAACCTGCACCTGGGGCATTTTAATGGTCCTGGTCACTGACTGCCCCTTCCCAGCGACCCCTCCCCGTTTCCCTGCCTCTTATTCTTCAAACAGCCCACAGCTCTGTGTCCTTCCTGTCCACACCTGAAGCAGTGAGAACAACTTGTATTTCCCTGATTGACACACTCGCGGCAACGACCCTTGGTGTCCACACCTGGCATCTTGCGGTGTCTGGTGGGAGTTTGGTGAGCGTCATCTGGGGTTTGGGACATTTTCTCTAAATGTTTAGTCAGTGCTGACACTTGTGCGGTCAAAACCAAAATAGCTGTCTGACTGTCTTGTTCTTTGTCACTTGCTGGTGGCTTAGGATGGCCAGCCAGGTCAGGGTCATCTTGCAGAGCCAAATTAACAGTCACTGGTCTGGTTTTTGTCACAGGGCCAAGTCGTTTCAGTCTCTCTGCTTCCTCATTGGTCGACTTAGTGATCTGTTCTAACAGCAAGTTATCAGTCACCTGGGAGTCTGTGATGTAGGATTTGAGGTCACTTCTGATGTGAGTGTTTTTCTCATTACCCCTGATACAATGAGTGCAGAAATGTACCCTGGACCAGCTTTTAATCATAGTTAAATTGAGAACCACACTGCTGCGATGCAACCAGAAGACGCTGTTTTAGACCCATAAGTCTGTACATGAACTGTTGAGGTGTTTCTTTATCTTGTTGTTTAGCATTACTCAGCTCCTGAAAGAGCTCTACTACTTTTTTCTCTGATATGTGACCTGAGGAATCGTTTTAACTCCTCAACAGTAAGATCGTCTTTAATGGTAAGCATTTCTCTGAAAGTGCCAGGTTTGGTGATTTTTATGACTGTTCTAATGATTTCAGTCTCTGTAAACCCTTCTTGAAGACCCTCATCTATTTGTTTACAGATACTGTTGTAGGTCAGTTCAGAACCTGAATCTGACAGTTGACCACCAAAAAGTTTAAACTCCCTGCGTGGCAAGAAAGTCTTAACATCAGTAAATCTTACCACCTGATCACAATTAGTGGTTAATTTACTTGCCCTTCTGCTCTTGGTCGCATCATCTCCGATAATAACAGTGTCTCTGTCAGGGGAAAAGGGGGGTTGCTGGTGTCCATGGCTGGAGACACAATGTCCTCCAGTGTTGTGGACGCTGAATCTCCACCCTGTGCAGGTAAAGCACTGTCCTGTGTTGCAGGTGTACTGCCATTTTGTGTCAACAGTTCATCAATGACTTCATTAAGGAAAAACAGGCGAGACAGCCCTTCATCCTCCAAGCTTCTCAGCTTCTCACTCTTTGCAAAGTCAACGATGAAGTCGTACAGCTCAGGTTCAGCTAGGCTGAAAGTGTCAGTGGACTCTTCTTCTTGACCATCATCCAGTTCACTTGTTAGTTTTTGTAGCTGATTTGCATTCAATCTGGGTAATTTCTTTTGCAGGTTCCAGATTAGCAGCCTCCGTTCACTTAAAGTAGCCATCTCGACTGGATTCCTGATATGCTTGCTCTCTGGACGACGCAGTGTTGCCACCTTCCCTGAAGCTCTGGAAAAGGATCTCACAGTTGCAGATTGCACCTCTTCAGACCAGTGGCACTACTCGATCCCGGACGAGCCCCCAATTGTTACCGGCCTCAGGCCTAGGGGAACCTGGGCCAGCAGCAAACGAGCTGTTGAGCAATGAAGAAAGGGAGCACAAGATACTGCTGTCAGCTCATTTAATCTCAAGTGCATTTTCCACAAACAATTGCGTTTTACTAACACATTCTTACTCCACGTTTCTCTGAGAATTTACACATGTTCAATTAAAGTCTAATCTTAAACATTTTACACACAATATATATTTAGAGTGTAACAAATCAGTAATCAACAATAAAAATTTGGGAGCTGACCCTTTAAATGAAACGCAGCATGAAACGCTGCATTCAACTGTTCAACAGGGCAGCCGTTTACGAACACCGCCATTACATGAACCCAAACAAGCACGCACACACACACAAACAGCTGCTGCTAAGCCCAGTGTTCACATTGTGAACACACATTTAAACAAAAGCACCTTCATGTTACTTCATGTAAGTGTTTCTTATTACTGTACAAAAGCCAAATAACAAAACTGTGCAATGTAAATACAGATCGCGGCGAGGTGGAGGAAACTCCGACCGTTGGCATTAAGAGAACTATGACCGTTGGCATTAGCTTTGCTAACCGTACAAGCTAGCTCTGGCTTCACTCAGCAAAACATCTTATTCAACACTTTTTACAACTTGGATAACACCTCTAACAACTCCTAAACATTTATATGATTGTACAATGCTGGCGAAATGATAAGTAGATGTTTTTTCTTTAACATATTTACATACCTGTGGAGCAATGAAGAAAGGGAGCACAAGGAACTGCTGTCAGCTCATACAGAGATTTAATCTGAAGTGCGCATGCGTGGTGCGCCTGCGCTTTATACTTCCGTCATTGTCCATGTCTACAGTGCCACCTACTGTCCAGAAGGCGTAATGTGTGACTGTTTTTTAAACAAAATAATAAAAAGCAATTTACAGTATATGAAATACCCACTGGCTTTTTAAATTCAGCACAATGTACTCAAATTTAGGGGGTGTCTGTTTTTCTGAAACTACAATTGCCTTCAGTTTTCAAACCTCTACATGTACATGATACATTCACATGCACCACATGTGCGCACCTGTACGGTGGCCCAGAGGTGTCGGGCCAAATACAAAAGCCACAACACGAATACAAAAGCCACAACACGAATACAAAAGCCACAACACGAATACAAAAGCCACAACACGAATGCAAAAGCCACAACACGAATGCAAAAGCCGCAACACGAATACAAAAGCCGCAACACGAATACAAAAGCCACAACACAAATACAAAAGCCGCAACACGAATGCAAAAGCCGCAACACGAATGCAAAAGCCGCAACACGAATACAAAAGCCGCAACACGAATACAAAAGCCACAACACGAATACAAAAGCCACAACACGAATACAAAAGCCGCAACACAAATACAAAAGCCACAACGGAAGTGGCCCACAACGGAAGTGACGGCAGCGGATGTTGACAATGCAGCGGATGGTTGCTGCCATTTTAGGACCCGTGTGCCGGCTGTCTCTGGGCAACACAGAGTCCAACTTCGTCGCAGACTTTTTTTCAGGCTCTCTCCTGTTTTGTCCAAGTCTCTGTGTATCTGGTTCTGTCGCGGAGCTCCTGAGCTCCGGTCTCTATATGCGTATGGAGTGTGGTAGTATAGTACGGAGCTAACGAGCTTTGGGGCGCCGAGCACGGAGCATTAGCCCCAGTTAGCACAACAGTACAACAGCAGGCTTTTCTCGCTTGTTGTGTCGTCCCGAGCCGGGGCTGCAGCGCCGATAGCAGCGCTCCGGTCTGCTCCCCGAGCTCTGTGCCACCATACCGCTGTACACGCATACAGAGACCGGACAATAAAGGAGAGTGCTTGGAGAAAATCAGAGAGGAAGTTAGACTACTTGCTAAGTTATGAAAATATGTGTCTGTTACTTAATTACAGCGATCTGTTGTACTTTACTATGAACCACAGTAGCACAATCACAGCCGACTTTCCCCACATACTGACTTGTTGAGTTTATTCGCTTTGACTCTAAGGAGTCAGTGTAGGAATAGTGATATTATTCACATGAACTGAGATTATAGGGGAGACAGTGAGTGTAATAATTACATTCATGTGTCCTTCATTTCCACAACTCTGCCTAATATATATATATATATATATATATATATATATATATATATATATATATATATATATATATATATATATCGTAACGCTGAGTGGCCTTGATGCCTGTCAGTCAGTGTCTGTAGCTGAGCACTGTGATGCATGTCTCTCTCCCCGGGCCGGGAGAGTTATCATACCGTAAAATACCAAATAGCCGGGGGGTTTATTTGTTAGGTGTTTATTTGGGACAGACGTTTAATTCCTTCCTCTCAAAAATCGGGGTTGAAAATGTCACAAAAGGTGAATTCTCTGGCATCCTTCTGCAAGTGAAGTTGTTGCAGCGGAGGAAACTTCTCATCTCTGCTGTCACTCACGGTGGCGTGCATTTGTGTCGCCATCGCCCTGATCATTTTGCGGGGTATATATATATATATATATATATATATATTATATATATATATATATATATATATATATATACACACACACACACACTATTCCTACAATGACTCCTTAAGAGTCAAAGCGAATAAACTCCACAAGTCAGTATGTGGGGAAAGTCGGCTGTGATTGTGCTACTGTGGTTCATAGTAAAGTACAACAGATCGCTGTAATTAAGTAACAGACACATATTTTCATAACTTAGCAAGTAGTCCAACTTCCTCTCTGATTTTCTCCAAGCACTCTCCTTTATTGTCCGGTCTCTGTATGCGTGTACAGCGGTATGGTGGCACAGAGCTCGGGGAGCAGACCGGAGCGCTGCTGTCGGCGCTGCAGCCCCGGCTCGGGACGACACAACAAGCGAGAAAACCCTGCTGTTGTACTGTTGTGCTAACTGGGGCTAATGCTCCGTGCTCGGCGCCCCAAAGCTCGTTAGCTCCGTACTATACTACCACACTCCATACGCATATAGAGACCGGAGCTCAGGAGCTCCGCGACAGAACCAGATACACAGAGACTTGGACAAAACAGGAGAGAGCCTGGAAAAAAGTCTGCGACGAAGTTGGACTCTGTGTTGCCCAGAGACAGCCGGCACACGGGTCCTAAAATGGCAGCAACCATCCGCTGCATTGTCAACATCCGCTGCCGTTCACTTCCGTTTTGGTCACTTCCGTTGTGGCTTTTGTATTTGTGTTGTGGCTTTTGTATTTGTGTTGTGGCTTTTGTATTTGTGTTGTGGCTTTTGTATTTGTGTTATAGCTTTTGCATTCGTGTTGTGGCTTTTGTATTCGTGTTGCGGCTTTTGCATTCGTGTTGCGACTTTTGTATTCGTGTTGTGGCTTTTGTATTTGTGTTGTGGCTTTTGTATTTGTGTTGTAGCTTTTGCATTCGTGTTGTGGCTTTTGCATTCGTGTTGTGGCTTTTGTATTCGTGTTGTGGCTTTTGTATTTGTGTTGTGGCTTTTGTATTTGTGTTGTGGCTTTTGCATTCGTGTTGTGGCTTTTGCATTCGTGTTGTGGTTTTTATATTTGTGTTGTGGCTTTTGTATTTGTGTTGTGGCTTTTGTATTTGGCCTGACACCTCTGGGCCACCGTACACCTGAGGTCCGTTTCACAAAGCAGGTTCAACAAACTCTGAGTCTAACCCTGAACTCTGAGTTGATCTACTCTGAGATAGGAAACTCTGAGTTTTCGGTGCCAGAACAGCTGATTTGGGTTAGTTTGATCAACTCGGAGTAGTTTCACCTGGAGTTACGCGCGTGCACCACAAGTATAAAAAGACAGCGTCAATGGAGCCCCGATTCGACGAGTCACCATGGCAACGGGGAAGAGGGCGGCTACGTTTTTCACCCCACTGGAATTGGAAATATTAATGTGCTCATACGGTGAGTTTGAGCACGTTTTTAGAAGGAAGTGTAACACCGCTGCAGCAGCAAAAGAGAGGGAGACGGTGTGGGAGAACATTGCTGCTCGGTTCAATGCGTTAGTTTAAATGTAGTCCTTTGCAATCACAATAATATTACAGAGGGAAACTGCTTGAGTGGTAGCCTATTAATTTATTTCATTTAGGTGCAATCCTGCGGGGGAGAAGCGCACTTGGCAGCAACTTAAGATGAAACATACAAACATTATACCTCAGCATAACCTCATAGGGATTCCTCATTTTGATCATGTTTTACATTGTAAAGTAAATATTAAGTGGCTGTTTGACTGTATAGTTGTTTTATCCCCAACATAATGCTGTTTTCACGAACATAAATGTCTTCTCATCTATATCATATTCTGTTAAATAATTAAGCCTTAAACTAACACAGACTTCTACTCAGCCAACAGAAAGAAAGCAGATGCCCGTTAAACGGGTGGTGGCCCAGCACCGCCACCTCTAACGGAGGCAGAGGAGCTGAAAATGATAAAATGGGCAGTAGCCGTTTCAGGGCGAGGCACACTTTTCTGACCGCTCTGCATAGTTGCCTTGCTCAAGTGCTCTGCATCTCCGAAGTTGTATAAAAAACTCCCATTTGCAAAAGAAAAAAAAAAAACCGCAGCGCGACACACAATATCTGCTGGGATGTGAGAGCATGACTTCGGTTGGTAATGTTGGAAATGTAAGGATGGACTAGGTTGTGTATGTAAATCATGGACTGTGACGTGAAACGGTACCGCTCAAAAAGATAACTGTCTGGAAATGCAAGAATATCTATGCGCGGTCTAATAATCATCTCCCGACGAATATTTAATTCTCTGCGCAGTAATGCTGCACCTTCATCCACGGGATCATTATCAAAAGGACATGCCATGGTAGTGAAAATAGTCGCCACCTAATATAACTTCTAATGTAGGCCTACTGACTGATTTTTGCAATGATTTTCTCAAAAAACAGACGGCAGAACTGTACTAGCCAAAACTCGCCTGCTGACTGAATGAATGAGGAAATACCGTGTGTGGCTGAAAGAGGGCGGAGACAGAGAAAAACTCGAGGTTTGTTGAGAAAAACCTGGTCCCGACCAGGTTAGGTTCATAGAGTATGTTACCATGGTAACTGACCGAAAGCTTAAGTTACCTCTCTCTGTGAAACAGGCTAGAGTTACCTCCCTTTGTGAAACGGAAAACTCAGAGTTTCCCTCATTTCAGGGTTAACAGACTCAGAGTTTTCACTAAACCTGCTTTGTGAAACGGACCTCTGCACACATACATTCAAACCAAACTGTTCTTTTTTTTTTTTTAATTGCTACGTGGTATTTTCATTATTATTATTGTATTGTGCTATATATATCTATATCTATATCTATATCTATATATATATATATATATATATATTGTATTATCTTATTTGTTTATTGATTTTTTTCTCAAACCTTTCTCTTCTTTCCCAATGTATGTGTTTTTTTTTCTGTTGTTAAACTGCTTTAAAAAAATTTTTTAAAAAATTTAAAAATTTAAAAAAAAAAAAAAAAAAAAGAGCTGTGGGTGCTGCCGTGGGCCCCTCCCCTGCCCACAGCACTCACAGGCAGCCCAGTCCTCCACAAAAGTCAGTCCCAGATGCAGTCAGAGCAGGAGGTGTTCACCCCTCTGCTTCCAGACTGTAAATGAATCACGCAGATGACATGAAGCAATGGCCCGACGTTAGCTATATCAACATTGTCAATTATCTTGTATTTTCTGAAGGTGTTGACGGTGGAGAATTACGCAATTACAAATGCACAGAAGCATGCAACTACCTGCACAGTAACAAAATAGTGAAAGTACTGTTGAAGAAACACAGCGAGGTTATATCTCTGAAGGCAGCAGTAGCGCCCAGCAGTGTTGTGCCTGAACGCGTTCAGTGAACGATCGTTCATGAACTCGTTCATATTTTGGGCGAACGTGAAGTGAACGTACTGTATTCTGCCATGTTATTGTGAACGCATTCATTCTGGCGTTTATGAACGGCGCGTTCTCTCAGTTTAACGTCGTTCAAGACAGCGCCAGATTTCCATCGAGCCTTCCAGGCTAAAAAACAGCTAAAACACACCGTGAACAGGCTTTAATATGTAGCGGAAAAACACCCAATCTGGCTGTTGTGTATAAAAAGGACGCTGGACGAGAGGTTTGTGCAACTCGCTTTACTTTCGATCAAAACAAAACTTAAGTATTTCAGACAGAAACAGCTGCATACCAAACATGCAGTGAGGCATTACCAAACGAACACAGATAAATTCGTCCTGAATGGACACAACACTGGCAACACCATAGACATATATACATAGACGCCTCATTGAGCGTTGGACCGTACGTCGACGTCGCCGCCATATTGGAGGAGGCAGATCCGCCCCGTGAACTAATACAAGTCAATGGAGGGAACTTTAAAAAGCTCCTTCTACAAAGTGCTATAAGTTAATGTCTCGCATTTACACATTCACACACGTACAGATATATTCAGGAAACAGAGAGGAACAAAAAACAACGTCTGTAACGTTCTCTGAAGATTATAAACATTAACTAGACAATTCCCCGCCGGGGAATCGCGAGAGTGGGCTGTGCGCTTTGCCCCGTGACAGACAAAAACTACGAAAGCTAAAGCAAAAGTTGAATCCCACGTTAATAATTTGGACTTTTATCTACATTTTAAAGTTTGAATGGTGTGTCTCGGTCAAAGTATGCCAGAGATGTCGATGTTTGAACTCTTCCTTTCGATCCTTTAACCTGGTCTCATTCACTTTGTGCGTGTGTGTTTGTGTGCATGTGAATGTGTGTGTGTGTGTGTGTGTGTGTGTGTGTGTGTGTGTGTATGTGTCTCTCTGTGTCTGCGATTTTTTGACCTCGTCCCATTCATTCCTTATGGGAAAGTTTACGCATGAACATGAACATTCTAGAAAACTGATTAATAATCTGTGTGTGTCCGTCTGTGTGTGTGTGTGTGTGTGTGTGTGTGTGTGTGTGTGTGTGTGTGTGTATTTGTGTGTCTGCGACTTTTTTGACCTCGTCCCATTCATTACTCATGGGAAAGTTTATGAGGATTTTCGCGACTTACGTCGCAACAACATGAATATTCTCTGTATGTCTGTCTGCGTGTGTTTGTGTGCGTGTGTGTGTGTGTGTGTGTGTGTGTGTGCATGTGTGTCTGTCTGTCTGTCACTCTCTCTCTCTCTTTTTCATTCCTTATGGGAAATTTTTCGCAGTTTTTCGCGTCTTACGACGCGAAAAATGTATATTCTGGTGATAAAAATAATAGCATACCGAGTCAGATCGAGCCGCACGTTTTGATATAAAATTTGTTTGTGTGCGACCAACGGTGTGGGACAAGTTAGCGACAGAAAAAAGGAAGGAGGATGAAAAATAACTAGACAATTCCCCGCCGGGGAATCGCGAGAGTGGGCTGTGCGCTTTGCCCCGTGACGAACAAAAACTACGAAAGCTGAAGAAAAAGTTGAATCCCACGTTGATAATTTGGACTTTGGACCCAGCTGATCTCGGTTGCTAGGTGACGGTTGGTGAGGGCCCGTAGCAACGGCCGTCCCAGGCTGATTTGAGAGTGATTTCTGCCTCAAATCTAGGACGTCAAACTAGTGCTATTTAGTCAAAATCATACATGATGTCGGCAATTTTTTTTCACGATCGCGCCAGAAAGGCCTTAAAGAAGACACTCATGAAGTTTCGTGGTCCTAGCTTCAGAAATGGTGGAAATAAGAGCGAGTTTAAAAAAGGTGCAGTTTGGAAAATCCTCCTCCCGATTTACATTGGAGTGAATGGGACTGTTGAGAGCTACTCTTGTCGGTTAGAGGACAGTTAATTCAAAAACCGTAAATCCTACCGATAAAGTAGACACATTGAGAGAAAGAAGACAGGTGTGGCTACAACTTTGGAAAATATCACTGTTTTTGAGTGACATTTGTGGCCGGGATCATGATGGAAAGAGAAAATTGCAGAGGAAAATTTTTGAGTTTCTGCCACTGTGTCAGTTGGCTCTCTCACTCTGCTGCACGAACATTCCGCCATACACACTCATTGAAAACCCTGAATTTTTCCAAAATCACTCACCATCATTAAGGGGTCAGAGTTCAAAAACTATACATCGTAGGAAAAAAATTCAATTACAACTCAAATAGACAAGACTTGTGCCTACATTTTAAAGTTTGAATGGTGTTTCTAGGTGAACGTATGCCAGAGCAGGAGATGCTTGAAAAACGTCGCAGATTTGCGACTTTTTTGACCTCGTCCCATTCATTCCTTATGGGAAATTTTTCGCAGTTTTTCGCGTCTTACGACGCGAAAAATTCATATTTCGGGAAAACTGAATAATAGCTACCGAGTCAGATCGAGCCGCACATTTTGATATATTTTTTGTTTGTGTGCGCTCAACGGCGTGGGAGGAGATTAGCGACAGAAAAACCTAGGAGGGGGAATAATAATACTAGACAATTCCCCGCCGGGGAATCGCGAGAGTGGGCTGTGCGCTTTGCCCCGTGACGAACAAAAACTACAAAAGCTAAAGCAAAAGTTGAATCCCACGTTGATAAATTGGACTTTTATCTACATTTTAAAGTTTGAATGGTGCGTCTCGGTCAAAGTATGCCAGAGATGTCAATGTTTGAACTCTTCCTTTCGATCTTTTCACCTTGTCTCATTCACTTTGTGTGTGTGTGTGTGTGTGTGCATGTGAGTGTGTGTGTGTGTGTGTGTGTGTGTGTGTGTGTCTCTCTGTCTCTCTGTCTCTCTGTGTCTGCGACTTTTTGATCTCGTCCCATTCATTCCTTATGGGAAAGTTTATGCAGGTTTTCGCGACTTACTTCGCGAAAACATGAACGTTCTAGAAAACTGATTAATAATCTGTGTGTGTCCGTCTGTGTGTGTGTGTGTGTGTGTGTGTGTGTGTGTGTGTGTGTATTTGTGTGTCTGCGACTTTTTTGACCTCGTCCCATTCATTCCTTATGGGAAAGCTTATGCAGGTTTTCGCGAAAACATGAACGTTCTGGAAAACTGATTAATAATCTGTGTGTGTCCGTCTGTGTGTGTGTGTGTGTGTGTGTGTGTGTGTGTGTGTGTGTGTGTGTGTGTGTGTGTGTGTGTGTATTTGTGTGTCTGCGACTTTTTTGACCTCGTCCCATTCATTCCTCATGGGAAAGTTTACGAAGGTTTTCGCGACTTACGTCGCGAAAACATGAGTATTCTCTGTCTGTCTGTCTATGTGTGTGTGTGTCTGCATGTGAGCGTGTGTGTGTGTGTGCATGTGTGTGTGTGTGTGTGTGCATATATGTCTGTCTGTCTGTCACTCTCTCTGTTGGCCCAGCTGATCTCGGTTGCTAGGTGACGGTTGGTGAGGGCCCGTAGCAACGGCTGTCCCAGGCTGATTTGAGACTGATTTCTGCCTCAAATCTAGGACGTCAAACTAGTGCTATTTAGTCAAAATCATACATGATATCGGCAATTTTTTTTCACGATCGAGCCAGAAAGGCCTTAAAGAAGACACTCATGAAGTTTCGTGTTCCTAGCTTCAGGAATGTGGAAATACGAGCGAGTTTAAAAAAGGTGCAGTTTGGAAAATCCTCGCCCCGATTTACATTGGAGTGAATGGGACTGTTGAGAGCTACTCTTGTCGGTTAGAGACAGTTAATTCAAAAACCGTAAATCCTACCGATAAAGTAGACACATTGAGAGAAAGAAGACACGTGTGGCTACAACTCTGGAAAATATCACTGTTTTTGAGTGACATTTGTGGCTGGGATCATGATGTAAACAGAAAATAGCAGAGGAAAATTTTGAGTTTCTGCCACTGTGTCAGTTGGCTCTCTCACTCTGCTGCACGAACATTCCGCCATACACACTCATTGAAAACCCTGAATTCTTCCAAAATCACTCACCGTCATTAAGGGGTCAGAGTTTAAAAACTATACATTGTAGGAAAAAAGTTCAAATACAACTCAAATAGACAAGACTTGTGCCTACATTTTAAAGTTTGAATGGTGTTTCTAGGTGAACGTATGCCAGAGCAGGAGATGTTTGAAAAACATTGCAGATTTGCGACTTTTTTGACCTCGTCCCATTCATTCCTTATGGGAAATTTTTCGCAGTTTTTCGCGTCTTACGACGCGAAAAATGTATATTCTGGTGATAAAAATAATAGCATACCGAGTCAGATCGAGCCGCACGTTTTGATATATAATTTGTTTGTGTGCGACCAACGGTGTGGGACAAGTTAGCGACAGAAAAAAGGAAGGAGGATGAAAAATAACTAGACAATTCCCCGCCGGGGAATCGCGAGAGTGGGCTGTGCGCTTTGCCCCGTGACAGACAAAAACTACGAAAGCTAAAGCAAAAGTTGAATCCCACGTTAATAATTTGGACTTTTATCTACATTTTAAAGTTCGAATGGTGTGTCTCGGTCAAAGTATACCAGAGATATTGATGTTTGAACTCTCCTTTCAATATTTTCACCTGGTCTTATTCACTTTGTGTGTGTGTTTGTGTGTGTGTGTGTGTGTGTGTGTGTGTGTGTGTGTGTGTGTATATGTGTGTCTGCGCCTTTTTTGACCTCGTACCATTCATTCCTCATGGGAAAGTTTATGAAGGTTTTCGCTACTTGCGTTGCGAAAACATGAATATTCTCTGTCTGTCTGTCTGTGTGTGTGTCTGCATGTGAGTGTGTGTGTGTGTGTATGTGTGTCTGTCTGTGTGTCACTCTCTCTGTTGGCCCAGCTGATCTCGGTTGCTAGGTGACGGTTGGTGAGGGCCCGTAGCAACGGCCGTCCCAGGCTGATTTGAGATCGATTTCTGCCTCAAATCTAGGACGTCAAACTAATGCTATTTAGTCAAAATCATACATGATGGCGGCAATTTTTTTCCACAATCGCACCAAAAAGGCCTTAAAGAAGACACTCATGAAGTTTCGTGGTCCTAGTTTCAGAAATGTGGAAATAAGAGCGAGTTTAAAAAAGCTGCAGTTTGGAAAATCCTCGCCCCGATTTACATTGGAGTAGATACGACTCTTGAGAGCTACTCTTGTCGGTTAGGGACAGTTAATTCAAAAAGCGTAAATCCTACCGATAAAGTAGACACATTGAAAGAAAGAAGACAAGTGTGGCTACAACTCTGGAAAATATCACTGTTTTTGAGTGACATTTGTGGCCGGGAGCATGATGTAAACAGAAAATAGCAGAGCAAATTTGTGAGTTTCTGCCCCTCTGTCAGTTGGCTCTCTCACTCTGCTGCACGAACATTCCGCCATACACACCCATTGAAAACCCTGAATTTTTCCAAAATCACTCACCGTCATTAAGGGGTCAGAGTTCAAAATCTATACATCGTAGGAAAAAAGTTCAAATACAACTCAAATAGACAAGACTTGTGCCTACATTTTAAAGTTTGAATGGTGTTTCTAGGTGAACGTATGCCAGAGCAGGAGATGTTTGAAAAACGTCGCAGATATGCGACTTTTTTGACCTTGTCCCATTCATTCCTTATGGGAAATTTATCGCAGTTTTTCGCGACTTACGACACGAAAAATTAATATTATGGAAAGCTGAATAATAGCACACCCTGTCAGATCGAGCCGCACGTTTTGATATATTTTTTGTTTGTGTGCGCTCAACGGTGCGGGACAAGTTAGCGACAGAAAAACCTAGGAGGGGGAATAAGAAGAGGCGCGGTGAATATCAATAGTGGGCGGTGCCCACTATGGACACCTATAGCTCTGCTATAGAGGTGTCCATAGTGGGCTGGCGAACACAGCCCACTAACTAGACAATTCCCCGCCGAGGAATCGCGAGAGTGGGCTGTGCGCTTTGCCCCGTGACAGACAAAAACTACGAAAGCAAAAGTTGAATCCCACGTTAATAATTTGGACTTTTATCTACATTTTAAAGTAAACAAAAAAAATTAAACTCAAAACAAAGAATTACTGACACAATAAATATACAAACACAAGTAAAAAAATAACATTAACTTCATCAAATGTACAAGATTTTATCAACATCTGAATGCACATTTATTACTAAAAGCAAAAATAGTCATGTTTGAAAATGACAGACAATCAAACAAACACAAGGAGAAATGTGTTTTTACGGTGGACAAAAGGGACAAAAGATACAGACAAGTAGCAAGTCGATAGATCAGAAATACAGCTTTAAGCTTGTGTTAATGATCTTGTATAAAAACAGTTTGTTTTTTTTAAACAAAAGCATGAGTGTAATATCTCCTATTAAAAATCTGATCTGTATAAAGAATCTATGCATGACAGTACAGTTCGAACCGGGAGAGAAAATGGCTTCCGTTCGCGCCGCGAGAGAACAAAGGCCAAGGTTTGCGCAGTTACAGTCTAGCTTGGCCTAGCTTTTGTGCTAGCATTTAGCTACGTGTTCTTACAGACAAACAGATCGACCATAAACAATCAACCGGGAGAGAAAATGGCTACCGTTCGCGCCGCGAGAGAACAAAGGCCGAGGTTTGCGCAGTTAGAGTCTAGCTTGGCCTAGCTTTTGTGTTAGCATTTAGCTACGTGTTCTTATACAGATTGACCATAAACAATCAGTGTTCGCAAATTCTCACTTGTTAAAGGTGTACAGATGCTAGCATAGCTAGCGTTAGCTGTTCGCTCCGGTCAATGTTTATCTAATGTCATAGAAAAAGCAAATTCACCGCTGTTGGTTTAGAGCGCAGCCAAATGTTTTGACAGACAGACATTCTATACTGATGGACCCCTATAGCTTTGCTAACTGCTGTTGGCTCGGAGCTAGCTCGGATCAGAGCAGCCAAGCTAATAGCAAAAGGAGCTAGGCTCGAAGTTAGCTCGGCTACTCAGTAATCCGGAGCCAGACAACTCCGGATTAATATTGTTGAAACAGACCGACCATAAACAATTACATTCATTTTTCCTAAATAATGAGTGAGACAGTAATGTCTAGCTTTAATAAAATCCACTTTTATTAACGATTTTAGTATGCTAATGTCAGACATAACAGGTACTTACCTCTAATGAGGTCAAAGGGTATCGGTCAGAGCCGGACCAGTGGTTTATATCAACGCCAAAAAAATGCACGCACAATTGTCCAATCAGAGTCCTCCTGTGTTGTCTGTCATCTGTATCCGAGGTGATTTGTCAAATGAGATGGCTGATATCTGTGCACTTGACACAGACTCCTGACGATCATACCTTGATGCATTTCATTATTTATATTTATTTTTATGAATGCATTAGAATGTAACACATAAAAAAACATCAATGTTAATTAGAATACTTAAAAACCTGTTCTACTCCCGGGGGACGCCGGCGTCCCTAAGCCCCTCCCCTTCTGCAGTCTCAGTTTGCCCGGGTTTACTACAACACTAAACATGACGTTTTTGGTATCAGTAGCTTCACTAGGTTATTTTTTTTAAATAAAGTATCTATTTATTTTATTTCTTATCTATTTTGTACACGAATTTACGAAATATCCACAGTCCAAACGCGTAATCGTCGTTAGCTTCGTTTCAACCGAGTGAGACGGTCCCTCGGTTTTATTTTGAAATTACAGGAAGACACGGATGTTTATGTTGCTAGGTTTCAGAAGGGGGGGGGGCTGTGTGTGTTGATATTATGATGGAGGGCCGTGTAAATAAAGATTTAGCCTATTCAATTGTAAATGTGTACAAGATGATGATGAAGAAGAAGAAGAAGAAGAAGAAGAAGAAGAAGAGTATGTAAGAGCGCGAAACCACCGCGGTGTTCTCTAACGTCACAATGGCGAAAAGAAATGAAAAACTTTTCTCCACAGAAGAAGTTTTACTAAAGATATTTGCCGACTCATCTGACAGCGACGAGGATTACATCACTGAAGAAGAGGAACTTTTTCAAAAAGGGATCGATCCGGAAATTGACAAGTGAGTTCATCATCGTATCATTTGTTTTATTAGCATGTCCTGTATATTTGAATGTTGTGTGGTGTATTTTATGATGAAATCTCATCAGCTAAACGTGGGTACGTTGGTTGTATTACAGGAGAGGTTATACTGTCGTTGACTAACGTTATAACGTTAGCTAATGTTAGTATTATTTCTTATTTTTCTCAGCCTTGATGAGGAGGAAGATGAGGATGACAGGCTGCCTCCGAAGTTCTCTCTCGCGACCCAGGGCAGGGAATCACAGCCGCGAAAGAGAAACCGGTATGTGTACTCGTATACTCATGACTACAATACCTATTTAGCACCATGTAATCAGACTAGGGATGTACATTTAGATGTTGTTTTTTTTTCTGACCGATAACCGACACAATTATAACGCTCGCGGGGGCGATCGCTTTTTTTTATTTTATTTTATTTTATTTTATTTTTTGCCGTTCAACACAGTGATCAGCTGATCAGCGCCACATTCACTAAACTCTGTCTCAGCTGATCGCGCAGTTTAACTGTTTTTATACAAAGTGCAGCCAAACACAAAAAAGAGAGGTGCAGCAGAGCTGCAGGTAGGCTGGAGACCACAGCGAAGTCCTTTTTTTGCAGGGCCGTTGCAGAGCCATAGAGATATAACTCTGGGCCGTTGTTACTGGTGATGCACATTTATGCCCGTGTAGGCTACATTTGTTGTCTGATCTTCCTTCGCTGGGGCTGCTGCACATACTGTCAGTCCTCCTGTGTAACTTTTTGCTGGGCAATATGAATGAAGGCACGTGAAGTCTGCCCGTGTCGACACGCCCCCATGAGTTGACGACATAAGGAGCTAATAAAAAAATAAATAAGGATAGGTCATAGTTCTTGTTATCAGAATATTGTGCATCCCTAAATCAGACTATTATTGTAATTCTAATATATTGTTTCTAACAATGCTTCTGTAACATTTTTTGTAACATTATTTGTTTTTTTCTCAGTCTTGATGAAGATGATGATGAGGACTGGGAGCCTGATAGAGACGCAGACTGGGAGCTTCCACTGGTCTCAACAGCTGCCCAGACCAGGAAAAAATCAAAGTCAAGGTATATTGCTTCACCTGTCACTACATTCCTCTATAAATTTGTGGAATAAACTACCATCTCATTCTATTTTCTATCAGTCCACAGGAAAATGATGCAGATGTGGCTGGGCCTCTGTTATCAGTCCCGCCACCATTACTGTCCTCCAGAGCAAGGAGATCTGCGAGGACATCTCCAGCAGCCACCCCACAACAAGCCAAAATGAGCACTGGCCATAGAAGTAGACTCAAAACCCAATCTGTGTCCACACAAGCACAACCTGCACAGACCCCCACTACACATAGTGGTGACAGGTGGCTTGAGAAGGAGCACCCTGACTCACAGCCTCCCCCACAAAGGTTTCACCCTCGCCAACCATGTGGCCCCACTGTCAACAGACAATCACAATGGTCACCCTTTCAACTTTTTAAACTCTTTTTCAACATCACAGTTGTACGTACACTGATAATAAACACCAACAAGATGGCACAGAGGGTGAAGGCGGCCGGAAAAAAGTTCCCATGGAGACCACTTGTGACAAAAGAGTTTTACACCTTTTTGGCTGTTGTTATTTTCTGTGGACTAGTGCGGTGCCCTACAAAAGATGATTACTGGAGGAAAGTGCCACCTTACAACTTCCCCTTTCCAGCCTCAGTCATGACCAGAAAACGCTTCAATACCATCTTCTGGTGTCTCCACCTCAGTGACCCTGATGACGATGAAAAAAATGAACAACGCAGGGGAAGTCCACTATATGATCGTCTGTTCAAGGTAAAGCCACTGTACTTAGACATCTTAACAGCTTGTCAAGCCTGTTACCATCCTCACAAACAAGTCTCCATAGATGAGAGGATGATAGCTACAAAAGCAAGACTGAGTTTCAAGCAGTATCTGCCACTGAAGCCAACAAAGTGGGGAATCAAGATGTTTGTGCTTGCTGACAACCATGGTTATACCTGGAACTATTTTATCTATGAGGGGAAGACAGCAGAACAGTTGAAAGATGGACTGGGCCACTCTGTTGTGATGAGGCTATTGAATGTTTCTCTGTTGGGAACCGGATATCAGGTGTTCATGGACAATTTTTACACCAGTCCTAAGCTCCTGACTGATCTTGAGAAAATGCGCATGATGGCTTGTGGGACTATGCGAGAAGCCCGCAGAGGTTTTCCTACCACCAAAGAGAACAAGCTGGGGAAGACGGCAAAGCGGGGCGAAATTAGATGGCTGCGTCATGAGAAGCTGCTGTTTGTCCAGTGGATGGACACCAAACAGGTGACGGTGGCATCCAACTACCACCAGGCTTACAGTGGCTTCAAGGCATCAAGGAGGATGAGGAATGAGGATGGAGTTGTCCAGAGAAAAGATGTCCCCATACCGGATTCTGTGAAGGACTACAATGCCAACATGGGTGGGGTCGACCTTTCTGATGCCCTCATCGGCTACTACAGTGTTCTGCACAAGACCATGAAGTGGTACAAAAAGATCTTTTACCACATGGTGGATATTGCTGTGGTGAACAGCTTCATCCTACACAAGCAGCTCACAGAAGCACGTGGAGAGACCCCCATGACCCAGAAGAAATTCAGGGAAGTCCTCATTAGGGAGATGACACAGGAGCCACCCTCTCAGCCTAAGCAATCCATGGCAACATGTGGACCTATCTTTCCCTCTGGGGATGCGACAATAGGTCGGAGGAAATGTGTCCTGTGCAAAAACAGGACCCCTGTCATGTGCAGGAAGTGCAATATCCCCCTCTGCCTTCTTCCTAAAAGAAATTGCTACATTGAGTGGCATGACAAACATTCGGCATGAATCTCTCTCTCACTCACTCACTCACTCTATCTCTCACTCACTCTATCTCTCACTCACTCACTCAATCTATCTCTCACTCACTCACTCAATCTATCTCTCACTCACTCACTCAATCTCTCACTCACTCACTCACTCACTCTATCTCTCACTCTATCTCTCACTCAATCTCTCACTCTCTCACTCTCTCACTCACTCACTCACTCAGACACACACTCACTCTATCTCTCACTCATTCACTCACTCAGACACACACACACACGCACACACACACACACACACACACACCCCAAGTACTGCAGTGATGCTACACTTTTGCACATAGTTTTTTTATTGAATGTTTTCTGATGTTTTCCACTGTGTTGACATTTTAAGCATTTTTGTACATAATTTATTTATTTATTTCAATGTTTTCTGATGTTTTCGACTGTATTGATATTTTAAGCATTTTTGTACATAATTTATTTATTTATTTCAATGTTTTCTGATGTTTTCGACTGTATTGATATTTTAAGCATTTTTGTACATAATTTATTTATTTATTTCAATGTTTTCTGATGTTTTCGACTGTATTGATATTTTAAGCATTTTTGTACATAATTTATTTATTTATTTCAATGTTTTCTGATGTTTTCGACTGTATTGATATTTTAAGCATTTTTGTACATAGTTTATTTATTTATTTTATTGAATGTTTTCTGATGAATTCCACTGTGTTGATATTTTAAGCATTTTTGTACATAGTTTATTTATTTCTTTTATTGAATGACTTGATTGAATAAATTGCTTGATTTGGAGTCAGATATACAGTATTTCTGTATTGCTTGGTTATTGCACAGAGTTATACACATTGGTAAAAGGTTAGCAATACCCAACAATAATTGAACAGTTCAACATTGCAAATTTGTGTGATAAAATGTGGTGTCTCAGTATACCATTTGGTTAACATGTGTCCATTTGGATTCTAATTTCGCCTGGATCTTATCATGAAAAAAACACAGCAGAGTGATCATACTTTGTGCTATCTTCTTCAAATTTGAACCAGGTGTTCATTGATAGTGTGCTTACAGGCCCATACTGTCATTTACCTTCATGGATAAAGGCACACTGACCATTTTTTATTATTATTAGTTAATTTATTTTTAGGCGGACAAAAAATCTTAATTTCTGGCTCACTTACTGGCCCACTGCTCTGGTCCAGTAATACTTGAAAACTTTCTGACACTTTCACAAGAGACTTTACAGTGTCCCCTTTCTGGCAAGCCCTCATTCATGCATATTGTCAAAGTAGTTCAGAAGCTACAGCCATTATAATTTGTGCATGGAATTTAAAGCGTTTTTGCTTCAAAATATGGTGGGAGTGGAAGAGGTTAATTAATGATAATATTAATTGATTAATATTGAATTGTTATGTTCTATATTACTAAATAATATATAGTTTTTTATTTACTTTTCGTATATTAAGATTTTATTTATGTTTTATCATGTATTTATTCAATAAATGTAATACATTAATGAACATGTTATTATGAATTAATTAATATGATTAATAATATTAATACCCTAAAGGCTTAAGCCAGAATTCCAGTTTGTTTTGTTTCAGCTGATGGAGTATGAAGAGATTATACAGTGAGAATGAGTCAAATACCCTGAATCAGACAGAGAAATTCAATAAATCTCAATATATCGATGATTGGAATCATTTAAATATTTGAATGGAGCTCCTGGCCTGAATGAATGAAAAGATAATCGTTAAATATAGTTTAAATGTTGGGAAGACACACTGTGTGTGTGTGTGTGTGTGTGGTGTGTGTGTGTGTGTGTGTGCGTGTGTGTGTGTGTGCATGTGAGTGCACGCTTAAGCTGGAGGATGAATGATGATGATAATAATAATAACAAGAAGAAGAAGAAGAAGAGGCGTGAGGAATAACAGCCCATTATTGTTATTCCTGTGCTCTGTTAAGGACCCCTATAGCTTTGCTATAGAGGGGTCCCATTCACTTGTCCTATTCACTCCTTATGGGAAATTTTTCGCAGTTTTTCGTGACTTACGTCGCAAAAAAATTATATTCTAGATGACTGAATAATAGCAAACCGAGTCTGATTGCTTTCTCCAGAATGTTAATGTGTCTGTCTCTAAATGTGTGTGTGTGTGAGTGTGTGTGTGTGTGTGTGCAGTGATGTCTGCCTCAAATCTAGGACGTCAAACTAGTGCTATTTATTTACACTTACGTCGCGAAAACATAAACGTTCTAGAAAACTGATTAATAATCTGTGTGTGTCCATCTGTGTGTGTGTGTGTGTGTGTGTGTGTGTGTGTGTGTGTGTTTGTGTGTCTGCGACTTTTTTTGACCTCATCCCATTCATTCCTTATAGGAGAGTTTACGCAGGTTTTCGCGACTTACGTCGCGAAAACATGAACGTTCTAGAAAACTGATTAATAATCTGTGTGTGTCCATCTGTGTGTGTGTGTGTAGTTGTGTGTCATTCATTCATTCATTCCTCATGGGAAAGTTTATGAAGGTTTTGGCGACTTACGTCGCGAAAACATGAATATTTTCTGTCTGTCTGTGTTTGTGTGTGTGCGTGGCTGCATGTGTTTGTGTGCATGTGTGTCTGCCTGTCAGTCACTCTCTCTGTGGGCCCAGCTGATCTCGGTTGCTAGGTGACAGTTGGTGAGCGCCCGTAGCAACGGCCGGTCCCAGGCAGATTTGAGACTAATTTCTGCCTCAAATCCAGGACGTCAAACTGATGCTACTGACTCAAAATCATACATGATATCGGCAATTTTTTTTCACGATCGAGCCAGAAAGGCCTTAAGGAAGACACTCATGAAGTTTCGTGGTCCTAGCTTCAGAAATGTGGAAATACGAGCGAGTTTAAAAAAGCTGCAGTTTGGAAAATCCTCTTCCCGATTTACATTGGAGTAGATACGACTGTTGAGAGCTACTCTTGTCGGTTAGGGACAGTTAATTCAAAAAGCGTAAATCCTACCGATAAAGTAGAAACATTGAGAGAAAGAAGACACCTGTGGCTACAACTTTGGAAAATATTAATTTTTTTGAGTGACATTTGTGGCCGGGAGCATGATGTAAACAGAAAATAGCAGAGGAAATTTTTGAGTTTCTGTCACTCTGTCAGTTGGCTCTCTCACTCTGCCGCATGAAAATTCCACCATACACACCCATTGAAAACCCTGAATCTTTCCAAAATCACTCACCGTCGTTAAGGGGTCAGAGTTCAAAAACATCGTAGGAAAAAAGTTCAAATACAACTCAAATAGACAAGACTTGTGCCTACAGTTTAAAGTTTGAATGGTGTTTCTAGGTGAACGTATGACAGAGCAGGAGATGTTTGAAAAACGTCGCAGATTTGCGACTTTTTTGACCTTGTCCCATTCATTCCTTATGGGAAATTTTGCGCAGTTTTTCGCGACTTACGTCGCGAAAAATTGATATTATGGAAAGCTGAATAATAGCACACCCGGTCAGATCGAGCCGCACGTTTTGATATATTTTTTGTTTGTGTGCGCTCAACGGTGCGGGACAAGTTAGCGACAGAAAAACCTAGGAGGGGGAATAAGAAGAGGCGCGGTGAATATCGCACCGCCCACTATGGACACCTATAGCTCTGCTATAGAGGTGTCCATAGTGGGCTGGCGAGCACAGCCCACTAAATAGCTCTGCTATAGAGGTGTCCATAGTGGGCTGGCGAGCACAGCCCACTAATAAGAAGACGCGCGGTGAATATCAATAGTGGGCTGGCGAGCACAGCCCACTATGGACACCTATAGCTTTGCTATAGAGGTGTCCATAGTGGGCTGGCGAGCACAGCCCACTAACTACTCCTCATGTGTTCAGTATACAGGTCCGCACCAAACCATTTTATAATGTTTTTATGCAGTGTTTACAGCTGCTAATGTATGTAACGCTGTTACTATGATGATACATGACAGTTAAATAATGAATCTGTGTCTATAATAACCACATCCTGACATGTAAATGGCATATGTGTAAATAAAAAACACCAACGTCGTTTTTATAAATACAGTATTTTTTGATGATCCACGTACTAATAATAACAATCATGGTGACAAAAACTTAAAGTCTGCAAATCAAGATAAGAAACTGCATCAGCAGTGAGCTTCTTTCAGAACACTATAACATATGATAATGTATACAATAACATGTCATGGTTTTAAAAAAAAGTAAAGTTGCAGCAGGCTACTATTATAAATATGCACCATATAGTTTTCATCATCATTATTATTATTATTATTATTATTATTATTATTATTATTAGCAGCAGCAGAAGCTGCAGTAGTAGTCGTAGTAGTACTATTTTCTGTAATGCTGCAATTTCTCGTCGGGCATCAATAAAGTATTTCTGATTCTGATTCATATATTACGAAGGCAATTGTTCATATTTAAACTTAAACGTAATGAAGCAAGTTGACAGTGTGGTAGACAGACGTCACGTTTATATGTCAGGATGTGGGTATTATAGACACAGATTCAATATTTAACTGTCATGTATCATCATAGTAACAGCGTTACATACATTAGCAGCTGTAAACACTCATACAAACATTATAAAATGGTTTGGTGCCGACCTGTATACTGAACACATGAGTAGTTTACGTTTATAATCTTCAGAGAACGTTACAGACGCTGTTTTTGGTTTCCCCGCCTTTTCCTTCATATATCCGTACGTGTGTGAATGTGTAAATGAGAGACATCAACTTATAGCACTTTGTAGAAGGAGCTTTATAAAGTTCCCTCCATTTACTTGTATTAGTTCACGGGCCGGATCTGCCTCCTCCAATATGGCGGCGACGTCGACGTATCGCAGCAGCGGGCCAACCCGCTCAATGAGGCGTCTATGTATATATGTCTATGGGCAACACCAGCCA
The DNA here is from genome assembly GCA_963678695.2 of Diplodus puntazzo. Lineage (NCBI taxonomy): Eukaryota > Metazoa > Chordata > Actinopteri > Spariformes > Sparidae > Diplodus > Diplodus puntazzo. Next base: position 4,017,788 of record OZ023165.1, on the reverse strand, counting down.
CCACAGAGTCGCACCGCCACATGCGTCATCAATGTGCTCAGCATGGAGACAAAAACAGATAAAAGCTTCACATCTGTTTTTTTATTATGATATATCTAAAAAGTTTTGGAGTGATGTTAAATCTCATTTTTTTGATGCTGCTAACTCTGTCCATTCTCTTACCCTGAAACATGTTATTTGCTACTATGTTAACCCAGAAGATAATGCTCTTGAACACATGATGAACTTTGTTATCCTATGCAAAATGTTCTATTCTCAAACAAAAATTTGCAAAATCACTACCTAAATTTGCTCCTTTTCTCCTGGAACTGAGCTCTTTGCTTGAACCTCTGATTTTGTTAAATAACAAAAAAAGTAATACCTTACTGAGTCATTATGAAACGTTTTCCCTTAAGCCACTGTCCAAACTATCTATTTATTCAATATTTTATTTTTCCCTTTCTTCTTCATTTATTTACTTATTTACGTATTATTTGATTTTTAATTTTTAATTTGTACTCTATCCTGTACCACAAACCTGAAACGGCACATTGAACTAAAGCACCCGGCGAGCCTTTCAAGGTCTGTGCAAGTGAATGAAAAATCCAAAGACACGGCAACAGCGAGCCAAAACAGATCCTCTACCACCCAAATTGAATTAACGGCGAACAGTAGCGGCTCCTCTGTCTTCATCTCCCAGCTGCAGCTGGAAAACCTGGTGTTGCAGTATATTGTTGGAGACCTGCAGTTTCAGTTTTAAAACTGATAATAGCTGTCTGTGGTTCTATATGGGCTGTGGCAATCATTTTGAAAAATAATAGCTTGCACCAACATATTGAAGAAGAAAAAAAGAACTATGAACTAGTTCATTTTTGGAACTGTGAACTTAGTTCAAATTTTTGAATTATGAACTATGCACTGAACTAGTTCATTTTAAAATTTGTGAACTGAGTGTTTTTAATAAAGGTTTATTAGAGATACACATTCACAGGAAGAGCAGTTCTCCCTTTTCCTGTTTACAACGTCTTCCGTAACAACCAGCAACTTTGATAAAGCGACTGAGAATTAGACACGTTTAATCAAACAGCAGCCTGAACACGTATCAGGTATGTTTTGCACAGAGAAAACCTGAACAAAATTTCTTAATTCATTTATTTCAGACTAAATATAATTTTTCAAGGAAACGCGTTACTTTTAATCTGCGCCCCTCTAAATGCCCCGTGGATGTATTATTTTGAAAAAATATAGCTTTTAATAAGCATATTACATATTCAACCTTTAATTTCATTACATAATTGAGAACTTATTTCTTTAATGTGCATATGACAATAAACACCTAGAATGTTGAATCTAATAAAAAAAAGTAACTCAGGAGATTGCACCGAAATACTGCACTATTGCCGAGACCCTGCTCTATAAACATATAACTTTTGTTTTCTTAACAATTAAACTTTTTCATTTCAAAATGAAAACCTGTTTTATTCAAATTATTTGTGTCTATAGTTTTGTGTAAGGCAGTAAAGTCAATACTAGTGTTAAATACAAAAGATAAACATCAAATGTGAGAAAAACAGATGACACAAGATGGAATCATATACAAGTCAGTTACAAAAATACCCTTTCATTTGACTTTTTTCTTTCTATCCCAACGACCGTCATCATTCATTTGCTAAATGGACTGCTAAAAGCCAGTTCTCATTTGTGATGTCACCGCAATGTCTAAATACCAGTGTAACCAAATTTAGAGTCAGAAAAATATTTGCTTACTTAGAAATACTTTGACTTAAAAAAAATATGAAACCAAAGTTGGTTTGAAAAATCAGGTTGACTTAGCATGAAACCAGGAATGGGGGAAACGGCTGGCCTGGCTGGGTCCAAACTTACAAATCATGTCTACAAGATTAAAATCAATGATTAACAGATCATATTGTTTAATATCGTTTCAAGTAAAGAAACTGATGTGTAAAAGGACAACTTAAGGAGTACCCACCAGTTGCCTGGCAATCCAGAAAGTTCAAATAAACATGCATGAGTTAGTATGTTTGTTTGGTCAAACACCTAATTTCTTTACAAGTTTCCCAATACGGTAGGACACAAAAACAGTGTGACAATTTAATCCTTCTGGGCATATGCTCGACCAAACACAAGACAAAGACAATACCGCATATTTCACGGTTTGCCTCGTCATTGATTTTTGTAAATATATGCTTATTTGGATTTTGATGCCAGCAAACCAGGGACAGGAGCAACAAAGAACTGTGAAAGTTGTGGAATGCTCCAAAAACGTGTTTGGAACATTCTGAAGGTGAGCAGAATTGGCAATGCGTGTAGGGATCATGATTGGGTATGAAAGGGGTGTCATTGAAAGGCTGTTTTTCGCAGGTATGGTTGGGGCAGGGCACTACAATTTGTATAAATTGAATACATGAACTATTAAACACTGAAAAATTGTGTCCCACAACAGTGCAAATGATTGGATTTGGTTTTTTTACTTAACACAGCGTACCACTTTTGAAGAGGGCTCTTTTTGTTTTAATCAGGCCAACCTTTTACAAAATTCAGAAATAGTCCTTGAAGGGTGACAAGCTTAGAGCCAACAACAGACCTTGCCTTTTTGATCAGTTCACTGAACAAACTCATAAAGAAGGCAGGGTCACCCTGGAGGTGGTGGTACAGGACAGGATGCTGGCAAAACTGCTGCCAATCATGGACAATGTTTCTCACCTCCTCCACAAAATTTTGGACAAGCTAAAGACCAGCTTCAGCAACAGACTCATTCAACCATGCTGCCTAAAGGAACGTCACAGAAATCATTCCTACCTGGTGCCATCGGACTTTATAACGCTCATTCCAAAGCACACAAATACATTTCTGCTCTTTAAATTATCATTAATGATAAATAAAAAATAAATAGTAAATAAAACTGCACCACTTACCTTTAAATCCACGATGCCTGAGCATTTTATTCACGTCAGTATTTTATTGTATATAGTGTTTTGTTTCTTTATTTGCCCTTTTATTATGATTATATTTGTACTTGAATGTACCCGTTGCTATGACGACCTTTTTTCCCCCAGAGGATTAATAAAGTCGTCCATGTCTCTCTTACTGTGACTTTCAGTTTGCATTACTACTCCCTGTAATATTTTAAACTAATCTGCTGACCAAACAGCACACAATATGTTCATGTCTGACTGATTACACCTGATTTTACTGGTGGAACAGTGCTGTTAATGAAGCTTCTGCCAAATCAAAGTATCCCACTGGTCTGGCCCTGGACAGTTTTTAATGGCAGCAACAGCAGAAAGTTGATGTGGAAACAGTGTTTGCTATGAGTACTTACATAAAGCATAGGTGTGATTGGCAAAGGACCAAAAAGCAGGAAAATACACAGCTCCACTATGTCTCTTTTTACTTTTATTTTGTTCCGTTGTTGGCTTCAGCTTAGAAAGCAATAGTTTGCCCCACACGTCCAAAATTCTTCGAACACAGTGTTTCCCCTAGATTTTTTTGTAGCAGTGGTGCTCTTAGTCAGTAATTGGAAAATTTTGAAAAATAACCCTTTAAATGGTGACTATTGGTGAGATTTTTGAAAAAAAATTCACTTTCAGAATCTCAGACTCAGAATCTAAGACATGAGACAAAATAGTGTAGAAGTTGTCATTGCTGCTTGAAAATATGTTAACCTCTTGAGCATTGGATAACTTTACCATTATTTTATATTATTATATATTTTGTATATTAATAGCCATATAAAATAGAGGAAGCACTAAAGTACAATAACAATAAGTGCACCCATTCGTCCAGTTTACTAATACAATCTGCTGCTGGTTTGGAGCCACTGGGTCACATGAAATGGAAGGTATCGAAAAAACTGCAATTCTTTTGTATTAATATATTTATGCTAAGTAATTTAATGACGGTCCCTAAATCAGTTTCCAGCGATTCAGCGCGAGGATCTGGGAGGTGAGCTAAACGTCCTCCTGTTGCTAACACTGGGCAAACCTCAGTCAAGTCGGGCTGGATGATTGCAGGCTCTTTGGTGGAGCTCTGCTTTGTATGAAGTAGTCCATTCATTCGTCGTGACAAATGAATGGACTACTTGCGGAGTGACATGAAGACATGAATCAGAGGCACAAAATACGCTGACAGCGGTGGCTGGTCATTATGTTTACCAAAACAAGACCTGTGACTAAGAGAGGTTGTCAAGGACATTAAACATTGTGTCGAACACAGACGCAGCTATTCACTAGTGCATTTTTGCTGTATATAACTCTTCACAACTTGGCAATTTATCAATTAGTACTAAGACTGTATAGCATAGTGTAGTAAATGCTTAGTGGTGGTGAAGTTGAAGTCATGCGACCGAGATGTAGCTCGTTTCTAGCCTACCAATGACTTTTTTTGTTCAGACTTCACCTCTACCCTGCATAGCATGACTCCCTCCCAACCCTAATCATAGCACTTAAAGTATCCTTGATGAACAGCAGCTACAATCCTCACTCAGATGAGGGCTTGACAATTGTTTCTATTTTTTCTTTCTTACTCTTATCGACGGTGATATGTCGTGGTTTCTGTCTTGTGACAAATGTACTTCTCTTTGGACAAAAGCGTCTGCTAAAATGCCATAAATGTAAAATGTAAATGTTTTTACTCCTGAGGATTGCATTTACACTTAAAAAAGTCTTTCGTGCCTGGTGGTACACAAAATAGCATAATGAAAGTGTGCCTTATAGTGAACAAATCACAACGCAGATGGTGTCAATCTTTAGCCATTACATCATGCAATCAACAGTTACTTCATACCAATATATATTACAGCAGAACACTTGTCTACTGCCAGTTTAATACAGGAAACACTGAAACAATGCTGACATCTGAAAGACTCAAAAAATGCTAGAGTGAAGATTAACTATCCCCTGCTGTGAGCTGGTAGCAGAGGTTCTTTAAAGTGAAACTCTCGCCAAAAAATGCATAATTACGACGAAAGAGGCACTTTTAAGATTTACCTCAGTTTCGGTTTTCGGGCAAGCTAATTTTCAATGGAGTGCAGGGGCACTCTTATGCTAGCATCAAAATTGCTATTTTTAAAACACTAAGAGGGCTCGACAGAACATGAAACTTTGTTCATAGTATCACCAGGGTCTCTACACATGAACACGAGCATTGAGAATATCGTTGTGTACGCAAAGTTTACTAAAAAGAAGGTTTTTGAACTACTCACCGTAGGAGCTGGATCTCCAGCACGCCGCTGTCAAGGCAGACAAAAAGTGTCGACCCCTGAGTGCGACCCAACAGGCAGCAGAGTAATGGTGGGCTGCACCTCAAGCCTGCCGGTTAAGTCGCACTCGGGGATCGACACTTTTTGTCCGCCATGACGGCGATGCGCCGGAGATTCAGCTCCTACGGTGAGTACTTCAAAAACCTTCTTTTTAGTAAACTCTGCGTACACAATGTTCTCAATGCTCGTGTTCAAGTGTAGAGACCCTGGTGATACTACGAGCAAAGTTTCATGTTGTGTCGAGCCTTCTTAGTGTTTTAAAAATAGCGATTTTGATGCTAGTGTGCCAGTGCCCCTGCACTGAATTGAAAATTAGCTCGACCGAAAACAAAACTACAGTAAGTCTTAAAAGTGGCTCTTTTGTCGTAATTATGCATTTACACGAAAGTTTGACTCATTTTCAATCACAAGTAAAGCCTAGGTTGCTTTTTGGCAAGAGTTACATTTTAAGGCTTGGCATGAGGCAGCTGAAGTGGAACGATCCAGGCCCATGAAAAAAAAACTTTTGATTTCACTTGTCATTTAAAACAGTGGCCTTAATAACAAAGTGTTGATAAATGAAAGCGATATAAGTTTCAGTGACTTGAAGTTAATGGACTCAAACATGTGCAGGATGATAAATCCCTATTGGACCTCTAATATGTGTACTTCGTACTTCCATCAATGAGGTCTTGGTCATTTTTTTTTTGATAACCTTTACCAACCCAACGTTCAGGAAAAGTAAGACCTTTATCGGCAGAGAGCTTGCTGTTTAGAGAGAGAAAAAGAGATGCATTAATATCAAAAGTACAGAACAAGACACAGTAGATATTTGTAACTCAAACATAACGAAAATATGATTTATTAGTCCAACATTTCTCAAAAGGTCATTTACCTCAAACAATACATATTCCAAATTATATACACGTTAACATTTTGATACACTTGATCCAAACTGGCAATTTCACCACTTGAAGCAGATGGATGTATTTAATTAATACATTCCAATATCATATATACACACACAAGACAAAAGTCAGACTATTAAGCCTCTAGTAGAATTTCTCCAAGTAATGTGGCAGCTGTAGTCAGCCTCCAAAAATGGACCAGATCTACAGCTACAGATGTCGTGGACTATTGAAAAATTTAAGTTGACGAATACCATTTGTTACCGATACTACCTTTGAAAAAATACCAGGCCGCGTTGGCAGCTGCTTGTCCAGCCTCTTCACCTTCCACCAGCAGAATCCACTTTAGCATAAAGAAAAATAGGTGCCGCTAAATTAAAGTATTCTTTTGTACAATGGTGCTGGTTCACAAAGAGATCAATTCTTACCAAAAGAAAATTTAGACTTACTGTAACTATTTTTCATGGACTTTCAGATTTCCAATTTGACAGCTGATTCAAGATCACTCTTTGTGGACCTTCACCTTTATCTTAACATTCAGTATACTTTGATTTCACTTAGATAACTCCAAGTTACATGTTTACTAAAAATCAAATAAATTCTTATGACAAACCATAAAACAAATTAAATGAAGATGGAACTATATAAAAAGGAGAAGTACTGAGGTCGCTGCAGAAGGCCTCAAGCCTGTCTGAAACATAATCAAGACATATTTCTTGTCTGATCCTTACCATGGAGTCAGGCAGGTAAAGGTGTTCAGAAAGCCACTCATCCCGCATGGTCGATCAACCATTACCTAGAAGAAACTGTCAACAAGATTTAGCAGTAACTTACTTAGTACTCAATCCATCATCACACAAAACGCATGCACAGTGAGCAGTTCTTAGGTAATTTTAACTAATTCAACAGTGTTCCTCCACTCCTCAAAAAGTTGAGTACATTGATCCTTATCATGTTCAGTCTCAATATCTGAAAACAGAGATATGTACTTGACCCTACATTTTAAGCGACGTGCTTGCACTCTCGGCACACTTGGTGCAGAACTCTACCGAGACATGGTTCTTGTCCACGTGCAGACATATGCCACCAGATGTCTCTTTCTCCTCCACTTTCACACGCTTCCTGGGTAAGGCGTAGTCATGGTCATTTGAGTGGAGCCCCTGGAAAAGCGAGCAAGATAATTTCATCCCATTCACACCGCTCAGTCTGGACAAGAGCTGAGCTAACATGCTTTCATTGGCCAGCACAGCCCTCAGGTACCTGGTCTCATCTTCCAACTCTTCCACTCTCTTAGTCAGCTGGGAATTTTCCTGTTTCAGCAGGTTGTTTTCTGTGGACAGGGTGCAAACTTTCTTCTCCAAGCTGTTGACATATTCTTTCTTCTTCAGACGATTCAATCTGGCAGCAATGGCATTTTTGTTGATCACGTGGCTTGACTCGTTGTGTCTGTTCTTCACCTTCAAGTCAGATGACATCCTCTCTGGAGATGAGCCTCCTGAAGCTTCAATTCCGGAACTTTCATTAATGGCACTGCACACACCAAGATCAGCCAAGTCAATATCAAAAAGTGGGGAGGCAGCATCTCTTTCAAGTGTCCATTTCAAGTCTTCGACTCCGAACAGATCGTCTAGCTCCATTTCTGCTGTATTGATATCATCAGCCGGGAATCCTTGAGATGTACTTGGGAGATCTTGGTCAGATTCAACTTCAACCTCCAGAAACGGCAACTCTGTGTTGTTTATAGTGCAGCCTCTTCTTCTGGTGATCATTGTGTTTGACCACAAGGACGCTGTCCAACAGATATCCAATTAGCCTTCACCTGTAGAGACAAAAAAAATATACTGTAAGTGTAAAATCCTGCAGTAAAGAAGGAATTTATTTATGAAGGAAATTAGCTCCAGGCTGTGTGGCAGAGTCAATGCTGTTAACTAAAATCTCAAGGGCTTTTATATGTCAACAAAGACAGACTATGGTGAAATGTTGTGAATCAATCTGGACACTTATTAGATTAATAGACTAAATGTTTTTTTTGTTTGTTTGTTTTTACATTAAGTTGGCTCTGTTTGTAACCTATAGTCTTGATAATCTATGTGCAAAACACAGGAATGTGGTTAACACTCAAAAATATATTCAATGTACTAAACATGCAATATAGTGCAAAATTATGTTTGAATTACTGAATAAATCCAAACACAGGGCCCGCGATTATCCTCCATTTTCTTTCAGGCACAGAGATTGCATGGGTGTGTGTTGGCTGTACGTATTGCCAACGTAGCTAACCTAGCTCACTACTAAAGCTAGGCCCAATAGCATTAGCACTATAAAATGCTTAACGATGTACGCTTTGTAATCTACCCTGATACTCCTCACTGCTCCACATGTCCCCACCGTTACAATTCTGAGCAGTTTATAATGCATTTGATAAATGTTAAGAGCCTTAACTTTGGCGTGCCAACAAAGCCCCGATAGTCCTCGCAGCACAAGTGATTCGACACCCAACTGGCGCTAGTCTAGGTTAAATCAATTTAAGTCGGGATGGCCTGGTGCATTTAAACAGCTTCACATCTAGCTAAAGTGACATGGTTTACCTGATTGACCTGGTAATCGTTAACTATTTCACCTGCAAGTGCCCGCAGTTAACGTTAGCGTTGCTATTGATAAACCAGCTGCGCTGGCTAACGTTAACTAAGTCACAGCCATGACGAGCAGTTACAAATGACGCAACATGGTTTTGCTGTCCTTCGTCCTCAAACTTACCGTCCTTTCTGGGAAATAAAACTTCTGTAGCTGACTTCTTCTGTGTTTCCGAAACCTTAACGTGACTCAATCGGTGTCGTTCACAGCTTGAAGGCGATGGCGCAGTTCTTCTTCTTCTTCTTCTTCTTCTTATGTGATTCCGGCAGTTTAGACGCTATTTAGCGTATTACTGCCCTCCACAGGTCCGATGATGAACTAGATTTTTACATATAATCCTGTATTGCGCAGGAATTGCAAAATTGCCTTGGAGATCAATTTATGGTTCTCACAGTGTCTAAACAAAGAAAAAACAGAAAAGGCCTCTACTCCAAGTCCTAACATTCTGTCAAACAATGCCCGTCTTTCTGTCCTATATTTCCTACACTCCAGAAAAACATGTTTTACTGTCTCAGGACTCCCACACTCACATAAACCAGACACATGCTTTCCCACCATAAACAAAGAGTGATTTAGCCCACAGTGACCCAGTCTTAACCTACACAGTTTAACTGAATCCCTACGGGACTGAAAGATGCAAGTACATCTTTTCCTAACTTGAGGTTGTAAAGAGAAGTAGTGTCGACCCCTGCTTTCTTTTTCCCACCCTCTCTGCCATTCCTTCATTAAGCCCTCTTTAATGATTTCTCTCAGCTCCACTCTCCCCCAGGATATATGAACATCTACCTCTCTATTCAAACTCTGTTTTGCAATCTGATCCACCTGCTCATTCCCCCCAACCCCCGCGTGTCCCGGAACCCAGCAAAAGGTGATGTTAGATCCAAACCAAATTCTAAAAAACACAATTAAAATGTCAATAATAATATCAGGTCGAGCCTTAGATTTCCCCCTTCTTAAGGCTTCCAGAGCAGCTGCAGAGTCAGTACAGATGATAACCTCTCTAGATCTGGTTTCCTCAAACCACCTTAAAGCCCATAAGATTGCCATTAACTCAGATGTGAAAACAGAGCTCCCATTAGAGATGCGCCGTCCAATCTTCACCCCAAGCTGCTCCACATACATCCCAAACCCAGCTCTCCCACTAACTGGATCTCTGGATCCATCTGTAAAAATAATCAAGGTGTTGTCTCTCATTGAATTTAGATGTTCTGCTATTTTTGGAGTTACCAGCTTCTTATCTTTTTCCTGTAAAAAGACCAGTTCAATGTTCAGCTCGGGCAGCACCCAGTGTGGCATAGGTAGACAGCATGTATGTTCCGCTACACTACCCTGTTCCAAGCCCAGCCTCCCAGCCCACTGATTTATATTTGCAAAAAATGTTTTATACTTGGTGCCTCCATCAGACTCTTGTAGCAGGCACCTTGCTGGAAAAGTCTGATGACACCCACTTAGTTTTACCCAATATTGTAACCCTAACTTAATGCGCCTTAACCATAAGGGCATTTCTCCCATTTCAATAATCAGGGCAGGGACTGGGGAAGTTCTGAAGGCCCCACAGCAAAGCCTCAAAGCCCTGGCCTGCAGCACATCTAGTCTTGCCAGAACAGATTTAGACGCAGCTCCATACACAACGCACCCATAATCAAGAGAAGACCTAATCATGGCCTGGAAAATTAGAAGCATTGTCTCCCTGTCGGCCCCCCACTCACAGCCAGCCAGACTTCTCATGACATTGATTACTTTTTCACACTTCAACAGAATTTTACTGACGTGCACAGCCCAAGTCATCCGCTCTTCAAACCAAACGCCCAAAAATTTGAAAGCTTTGACCTTCTCCAGTGGAGACCCATACATATACAATCCAATACTAGGCAGCTTCCTTTTAAAACCAAACACCATATATTTAGATTTAGAGGCAGATATTTTGAAGCCCCATGTGTTCCCCCATTCCTCTACTGACACTAATGCTCTTTGAATCTGCTTTAAAATAAACTCAACATTTCGCCCTCTTTTCCAGATAGCCCCATCATCTGCAAACAAAGACAACCCGAATGCTCCCTCTACTTTGCAGAAAATGTCATTGATCATTATATTAAATAAAACTGGACTAATAACACTTCCCTGTGGGGTTCCATTCTCTATTTCTACACTCTTTGAGCTAACACCACCCACCATAACTTGTATAGTTCTATTCATTAAAAAATCCCTAATCCAATTGAACATCCGCCCCCTCACTCCTATATCAAACATTTTAATCATTAAACCCTCCTTCCACAAAGAATCATATGCCTTTTCAATATCTAAAAATACACTGACTACACTTTCCTTATTGTTAAATGCCCTTTTAATGTCCTGATCTAAAACTGCAACTGACTCCATTGTGGACCTCCCATTTCGGAAGCCATTCTGAAAACCAACAAAGATTCCTTTGGTCTCTAAAAAATACACTAATCTATTAGTAACTATTCTCTCCATTATTTTACACAGCACTGCTGTGAGTGCTATAGGACGGTATGAACTAGGGTCAGATTCCTCTTTGCCTGGCTTCATAATAGGGACCACAACCGCATGTTTCCATTCCTTTGGCAAGCAACCCCCTGCCCACACAGTGTTAAACAAAGCCAAAATGTCCTCAAGTACCATATCATCCAGATGTTTAAATAACTCATATGGCAGCCCATCTCTCCCTGGGGTAGTATTTGCCCCAGACATAATTGCATCTTTCAACTCTTTAAGTGTAAAAAACAGATTAATGGGATTGGCATTATCTAAACTCCCCTCCAATTTCCACTGATTATCTGCCATCAACTCTGTCCTCTTCCTACATCTCTCAACTCCCTGGCTCCCTGATCTGTGCACTGCTTGAAAACTTTCAACAAACATGTCGGCTTTTTCTTTATTGGAAACTGCTATAATCTCTCCTTTCCGTAACACAGGTATTGATCTGCTTTTATATACCCCTGACATTTTACGTACAGCTGACCACAGTTGCCTTACTGGGGTCTCAGGACCTAGCGTACCACAAAACTCCCTCCAACTACATCTCTTCGCCTCTTTAACAACTCTTCTTGCCACTGCTCTTAGTCTTTTGTACTCTGTTGCATTAAACACTGTTGGATATTTTTTTAATCTTCTATATGCTACATTCCTATTCCTTACAGCTTCATCACACTCTTTATTCCACCATGGAACCAGCATACGGGGCCTAGGTGCCTGCTTCAAAGGAATGGAACACCGAGCAGCCTCATGCAACATGGAGCTAATGGCAGCATTCCAATTGTCCACAGAATCCTCACTATCAACCTCTCCAATTAAGTCTCTGGCACTCTCCTGGAATTTATCCCATTTAGCTTTAGAAAAATTATATCTAGGAACTTTCTCTTCCACTTCTCTCCTCAACTCCCTACCAAACCTGCAAATAATAGAATAATGATCGCTACCCAGATTGTATTTGTCCATTACCTCCCATTTACCGATTCTGGCTAAATTTGAAGAAGCAATTGATAAATCTATATGACTACATGCATTTCTATGAATATCATACCTAGTTGGCCTTCCATCATTTATCACTACCAATTCATATTTATCTAAAAAATCTTCTATTATCGCACCATTACTGTCCCTGTGATCACCGCCCCATAAAGGATTGTGCGCATTAAAATCTCCGACCCATATAACAGGACACCTTACCTTCTCCATAATATCATCAAAATCTACCATTACCAAAGTTTTACAGGGATTATAATAATTCATCACAGTTATAGATTTATGACTGCTCCAAACCTCCACTGCCAGACACTCATTACAAGAATATACATCAACTTTTCTATATTGCAATCCGTTCTTAACAAAAGTTGCACAACCCCCACCTGATCTATCGGACCTATCTAACCTCAAACACTCATATCCTGGGATTACAAAATCCAGACAGGGCTTTAGCCATGTTTCTTGAATACATATCAAATCTGGTGCCTCTTTAAACTTTTTAATAAATCTCTTTAACTCCTGGCCATTCGCAATCAGACTCCGGGCGTTTCATTGAAGAATATACCACATTCAGAGGTTAAGGAACCTCATCATCATCGCTTACATCCTCCAAACTGCTGGTCCTCATCAACTGTGACATGTCCATGCCCTGATTCTCCTTCATGTATTGATGTAACTTTTCTGGCTGCTGCTTTGTTCCCAGGAACCTATCGGCTGCCCCCACCACTAGCCTAATGATGTCTGACCTGTTTACTGCTTTTTGAGCGCCCACCAACACATCAGTAACAAAAGCCAAAAATGATTCCTTACTAAAAATCAACATGTCAGAGGGAAGCGCCGACATCAGTTCTGGCACATTTCGCTGGCTCCCCATCCCTGCTCCTTCCCTGGCAGTGTACTCTGTGCGTTCTCTAGCTACTCTTTGAACTGCCTCTGCATACGACACCTTGTCATTCTCCCTCACAGCCTGCACTCGCCTAGCCTGGACTGAGTGCATACAGCCGCGAAACGCTGCTGCATGATCCCCACCACAATTAGGGCACTTCGGAGCCTCTGCCTCACACTTCTGGATTATATGATCTCCACCGCATTTTGCACACTTTCTTTTACCCCGACAGGACCCAGCCACATGTCCAAATCGCTGGCAATTGTAGCAGCGCAGCGGTGGTCTGATGTACTCCCTTACCTGATATGCCATACTTCCTAAAAACACTCTCTGTGGCAGCATGCTGTCCGTGAATGTTAATAGGACCGGTGGATCCCCATCGGCCCCCTCCCTGCGCCTAAATCTCAGTACTTCAGTTACCTGGCCGCCCTTAACATTTTCTAGGATTTCCTTCTCCGACAAGCCCGCAAACACTCCATACACGACTCCCCTGAGACCCTGCTGGCTTCCTTTAGGAACCAAACTCTCCACCTTAACCACCAACTTCCCCACTGCCCGAGCATCATTGTACTGTTTCTTGTTTTTGCAACAAACTCTCAGCATTCCATTATATAGTATCTTGGCTTGAAAGTCCCTACCTATCTGGTTCTCTAAAGTGTTAGTTACTTTTAATGGATTTATTCCTTTAAACCCCGGATCTCCCTGATTTGCCCCCTTAACTTTGAACAGCACCACAAACTCCTCATTTGCTCCAGTTCTCCTCATTTTATTTCCTTCATCTCCTGACATTTCAGGTCTCTCACTCGATGCCACTCTCTTATTCTCCTCCTTTTCCCGACCCACTGTCTGCCAATTACCCCCCTGAGCCCCCCCGCTCCCAGAAGCCATAGGCCTCAAAACTCCTTATTCCCCTAACACTGATCTAAATCTATATTAGCCCTGTTATTATGAAAAGAAAATAGAGATTTAAAGCGTGAAAAAACGAAAGCCTAGCACAACGTGAGAACCGTTTCTGCTGCCTCGGACCTGCGGCCGGAAGCATCGACCTCTCTCCTCAACCGACCAACGTCACACAGGCTACCGATGGCGCAGTTTAGCGACAGGTCCAACTTCAAACATCCGCTCAAAGAAACTTCCAGAAAAAAATTCAAAATAAAAGTCCTACTGAACTTAATGGTCAACTAAATTTTTTTTGTAACACAATCACACAACCTAATACAGTGTATCCTCTCCCCGATCCGCAGTTGCGCCGAGATCGAAAAGTGGCCGAAGGTATGTCAGTACCTACTCAGCGGTATATATCGATCCTTAGACTGGTATACCGATCCTTGGAGTGGTATGTCGCTGTTATTCAGCCCGTATTATTGGGTATTCCACCGACACATGACGGTATGTGCCGCTTGAGACTGACTCATGCCATTGAAAGACTGTTGGATGGGTACCGCTCCCTGATGAATATAATGCCACTGGGCTGGTTTTATAGCAAGTACTGCTGTAAATGTATACATTTTTTATCTTTATTGACAGTGCTTACTTAACACGTTGCCGTAAATAAAGGAATACGCGTTTCTGTTGTATCTTATGTTGTTGGCATGTTGGCATATAAAGTAATTACACTTGGGCTATGATGCACCTAGCCAGTCTGACTAATTGATAGCAGAAACTATGAGCCAACCAACCAAAATATTTTGTGACAGTCTCTTTATTAGGAGAACACAATAATACATTACTTCATATAAAATCTACGCGCAGTACATTAGCCTTTGTTGCATATTATGCATCATGTTTACTGAACTTTGAATGACCAGAATGAGCCGCTAATAAAGAGAAAGATGAATCAAATAGACGCGTACCCAAATTTAGCCAGCATGATACCCGAAGGCTTATACCACTGGATCAGTTATATCAATGCCCAAAGGCTAATACGCTGGATCTACAGAATCAGAAGTCAGAATTCTAGTCATTAAAGTACAGTAAACAATTACTGCAGTATTGTGTTCTCCTTACAAAGAAATCCTGTCTGTATCATTTGGTTGGGTAGCTCAAAGTTTCTGCTATCGAGTCAATGGTACCCATCCAACAGTCTTTTTATGGCATAACACTGTCAAGCGGCACATGTGTCGGTGGAATACCACTCCAAGGACGGTACAGTGCCTTGCAAAAGTATTCACCCCCTTGAACTTTTCCACATTTTGTCACGTTTTAACCACAAATGTAGGCTAAATGTATTTCATTGTGATTTTATGTGATAGACCAACACAAAGTGGTGCATAATTGTGAAGTGGAAGGAAAATGATACATGGTTTTAAATTTTTTTTACAAATAAAAAACAAAAAAGTGTGGTCTGCGAAAGTATTCACCCGCCTGAGTCGATACGTTGTAGAACCACCTTTCGCTGCAATGACAGCTGCAAGTCATTTGGGGTAAGTCTCTACCAGCGATACACATAAAGAGACTGAAATATTTGCCCATTCTTCCTTGCAAAATAGCTCAAGCTTAGTCTGATTGGATGGAGAGTGTCTGTGAACAGCAATTTTAAAGTCTTGCCAGAGATTCTCATGTTGATTTAGGTCTGAACTTTGACTGGGCCATTCTAACACATGAATATGTTTTGATCTAAACCATTCCATTGTAGCTCTGGCTGTATGTTTAGGCTCGTTGTCCTGCTGGAAGGTGAACCTCCGCCCCAGTCTCAAGTCTTTTGCAGACTCTAACAGGTTTTCTTCCAAGATTGTCCTGTATTTGGCTCAATCCATCTTCCCATCAACTCAGAACAGCTTCCCTGTCCCTGCTGAAGAAAAGCATCACAACAGCATGATGCTGCCCCCACCATGTTTCATGTGGGGATGGTGTGTTCAGGGTCATGTGCAGTGTTCGTTTTCTGCCACACATAGTGATTTGCATTTAAGCCAAAAATGTAAATTTTGGTCTCATCTGACCAGGGGTCTGCTCGGCGCATCCTGGCTTAATTGGTTGCACGTTTGCCAAGCCAGGATGAAAAGGTGCGGCTATGTCAAGCCAGGTGTAGATAGTCGGGATAAGTGCGTGTTCACGGCAGACTTAAATAGACCTCGCGATCGCTCACAGAATCACCGATGGGAACATGGATAAGACTTGCGCTTCATATTTCACAACCGCTGAACAACAGCTCCTGACGGAGTTCTATGAAGAGGTGAAAGACATAAGAAAAAAAGGCATTACCAGTGCCATAATTAAAGAATGAGAGAAAGCCGGGCAGACAATAGCTGTTAATAAACAGTGCTCCACTGGAACTGTCATGATTAGGCTACAATTAAAAAGGACTAAATTAGATATTTTTAAAGTCAACTAAATAACTGTTGTACACTGTGCATGTTACTCAGGAAATGTAGAGTATGATTAAGTGCAAACAATTATCCACAATGTGTCGTTTAATCTATTTTTCTCATGTTACGTTTTTATCTGTTTTATCTTTCTCTCCTTCAGAAAGAACAAACTTGTCTGGCTATAAAATGACCTGGCAGCAAGTTACAATTAAATACAAGAACATTTTGCAGGCTGGTGACTTTAAGGTAGATAACAGTTAACAAATGAGGTGAATAGATTAGGTGTCTGCTGACATGTTGAATGCCTGTATGATTGTAGCAGTTAAATTGCACAGGGGGCAGCCCACCAAGCCAGGATACGACCCCAGCGGAGGAGCTGGCACTCCATTTAAATGAAGGGAGGCCAGTGATGGAGGGAATCCAGGGAGGGACAGTAACAGACTCTGTCCCAGCCACAGAAACTGTCCGCTTCATACAAGGTACATATTGCAGTACTACTGCACATGGAACACAGTCAAATAAATATATTATACTG
The DNA here is from genome assembly GCA_963678695.2 of Diplodus puntazzo. Classification (NCBI taxonomy): domain Eukaryota; kingdom Metazoa; phylum Chordata; class Actinopteri; order Spariformes; family Sparidae; genus Diplodus; species Diplodus puntazzo. The sequence goes on along the minus strand of OZ023165.1, from coordinate 4,000,795 downwards.
TCTGACTTTGGATTTCCTTACAGTGTCTGGGAACACAGTTACACTTTTTGAGCCAGCAGAAGATGATCCGGTTAGTACATTGTATTCAAATCACAGGGTTGGTATGTCCTGTGAAATCTTAATTCAAGTTCTCTCAATATATGTATGTATATGGCAGGGGAAGGCACGTCTGCAGCTGCAGAATGCACTTCTGCAGATGAGGAGACGGTCATTGTTGTGTCAATTTTATGGAAATATCCTGCTTATTTAGTCCTTAAAGTATCAAGTCAGTGATGTGGTGCTAATAGAAAATATATGTGTAACAGGACCCAGATACTGCACAGTCTCCTAAGCAGCCTGGTAACATTGTGAGTATTGGCTAAAGTAAATCTATATTCTGCACAAATCCTGCTGTGCTAATTGACATTTCTTTTACAGACTTCACAAACTGTCAGAAGACTGTATGCAAAGCACCTGGAGAAACAGATAGAGCTGGCAGACATTAAAATCAAATTGAAGAAGAGAAAGTTCCAAGAAATGGAGCTGGAGCTTGAGATTAAATGCGGGACACTCAGGAAACTGGACCTGGAAATCCAGAAACTAGAAAGAGAAGTGAGTATTTCAGTGCACACAGCAACCATAACTGCAATACAGTCTTTTAATCTTTGTTGCTTTTGTTCTCTCTATTCCAGGATCCAAGCAACAAGAGAAATGACTGCCAAATAAACCCAACCGAAGTCATGCTCTCACATCCCAGCAGATATTGTGTGTTGCACTGCGTTTTTTTGCAAATGGGAGTTTTTATACAACGTTGGAGATGCAGAGCACTTGAGCAAGGCAACTGTATGCAGAGCGTCAGAGACACCATGTGCTATCATCACTTTAGTGATTGAGTCACCATCATCACCACCACCACAGCAGTCAAATAAAGACATAATACACATTTCATTTGGTATTCTTTATTTCCTGCAAATACAAGAGATAGTTTAGTTAATGTTCCAATAGTTAACATAATTAACATAATTCACCTGTGACCATGCACCTACCTCTAACTTGTGCTCCAGTATTTCAATTTCTAGGTTGCCCTCCTAATCTAGCGGTCCAAGTACTGCATTTCTTTGTCAGTTTTTTTTAATTTTTTCAGCAGGTGAATTTTGTAAATCTCTTTGACTGATAACTGGGAATACATACAAGGAGGACATTATACAGTTGCACATGAATTCCACAGAATGAATCTCCTGGTGTTTACTGAACATCCATCTCACTGTGTCAATCTGTGCAGTGGAAGTTGAAGGACCCTCCTGCTGCTGCCCAGCCGTGCCCTGTTAAAAAAGGATGAGAATGTGTTAATACTTCAGTGTAGGCTAAATGTCACTCTATATTCCACCAGACTGTTAAGAAATGTAAATGGGAAGAGAACTATCAGTAACATATCAAGATGTTACCTCTATAGGCCTTTGCGGATCCCCCTCTGTAAAGGCAGCAGATACAGTTTCCTCGTACTCTTCATCCTAGATGAGTGATACGTTTCAGTATATTTAAACTACCATTTGACAAAATCTTTGGGAGTATTGCCTACTTACAGTTACAAGGTCTGTTGTGGCGTGAGGGGGCTCCACCAGGCAGATAGCACCAGCAGAATCTGTTGGGACAAAAGTAAAAAAAAGTCATGAAAGGGAAATAAATATTTTTATGAATAGGCTTAAATATATAGGTCTAGGCATATTACATTTTATAAAAGCACTTGTGTCTTGGGGGGTGAGCTCAGAGGATGAGCTCCCTCCAGGGATTCCCTCAGCCACTGGCCTTCCTAAATTCTAGCTTAGGGCCAGCTCCTCTGCCTCCATTAGAGGTGGTGGTGCTGGGCCACCACCCGTTTTACGGGTGTCTGCTTTCTTTCTGTTGGCTGAGTAGAAGTCTGTGTTAGTTTAAATAGGCTTAATTATTTAACAGAACATGATATAGATGAGAAGACATTTATGTGTTTGAAAACAGCATTATGTACAGTCAAACAGCCACTTAGGCTAATATTTAGCCTACTTTACAATGTCAAAGCATGATCAAGTGAGGAACCCCAATGAGATTATGCCGAGGTCTTACCTGTTCTGAACAATGTTTTTATGTTTCATCTTAAGCTGCTGCCAAGTGCGCTTCTCCCCCGCAGGATTGCACCTAAATGAAATAAATTAATAGGCTACCACTCAAGCAGTTTCCCCCTGTAATATTATTGTGATTGCAAAGGACTACATTTAAACTAACGCATTGACCCGAGCACCAATGTTCTCCCACACCGTCTCCCTCTCTTTTGCTGCTGCAGCGGTGTTACACTTCCTTCTAAAAACGTGCGCAAACTCACCGTATGAGCGCATTAATATTTCCAATTCCAGTGGGGTGAAAAAACGTAGCCGCCCTCTTCCCCGTTGCCATGGTGACTCGTCGAATCGGGGCTCCATTGACGCTGTCTTTTTATACTTGTGGTGCACGCGCTTAACTCCAGGTGAAACTACTCCGAGTTGATCAAACTAACTCAAATCTGCTGTTCTGGAACCGAAAACTCAGAGTTTCCTATCTCAGAGTAAATCAACTCAGAGTTCAGGGTTAGACTCAGAGTTTGTTGAACCTGCTTTGTGAAACGGACCCCTGAGCACCTTCCTCCACACGTTTGTTGTGCCCCCCACATGGCTTGTGGCAAACTGTATGGCTTTGTTTCAACAATGGCTCTCTTCTTGCCACTCTTCCATAAAGGCCTGATTTGTGGAGTCCATGACTAATAGTTGTCCTGTGGACAGATTCTCCCACCTGAGCAGTGGATCTCTGCAGCTCCTCCAGAGTTACCATGGGCCTCTTGGCTGTTTGTCTGATCAATGCTCTGCTTGCCCCGCCTGTCAGTTTAGGTGGATGGCCATGTCTTGGTAGGTTTGCAGTCTTGGTAGGTTTGCAGTTGTGCCGTACTCTTTCCATTTTCAGGTGATGGATTGAACAGTGCTCTGTGAGATGTTCAAAGCTTGGGATATGTTTTCATATCCTAACCCTGCTTTAAACTTCTCCACACCTTTATCCCTTACCAGTCTGGTGTGTTCTTTGGCCTTCATGATGCTGCTGGTTCACTAATGTTCTCTAGCAAACATCTGAGGCTTTCACAGAGCAGCTGTATTTACACTGAGGTTAGATTACACACAGGTGGACTCCATTTACTAATTAGGTGACTTCTGAAGGCAACTGGTTGCACTGGATTTTATTTAAGGGTACCAGAGTCAAGGGGGCTGAATACTTTTGCACACCACACTTTTCTGTTTTTTATTTGTAAAAAAAAAAATTAAAACCATGTATCATTTTCCTTCCACTTCACAATTATGCACCACTTCGTGTTGGTCACATAAAATCCCAATAAAATACATTTGTGGTTAAAATGTGACAAATGTGGAAAAGTTCAAGGGGGGTGAATACTTTGCAAGGCACTGTCTACCAGTCTAGGGATCGGTATATACTGCTGAGCAGCAATTGACATACCTTCTACGACTTTTGATCTTGGCATCACTCCCGATCCGGTCTCAAAAGGCATAAGCTATTTGTTATATGACTGTTTGTGTTGCATTTCATGACATTTTATATAGGTCTTCATATTTTTCACTTTGTCATATGCACAGAATATCTCCTGTTAAATTGTGCTTTATTTTAAAAAAATATTTTGAAAATTTAATATCTTTGTCCACTAGCTTCTATGTTGGCCAAGTTTCAACTTAGAGTTGCAGTACAGTGAAGTCTTGTGTGTTACGCTCTTTTTAGCTATTACTCTAATCATGGATACACTGTACAACTTGAGAAACAGACTGTAAAAGAAGATAAACAATGGGTTCCATTCAAGGCCTAAGAAGTGCTTATGATTTTTTAACTCTGTGCTGCTGAACACCCTTGATGGCCTGCTCATACTGCAGTTAGCCTTCTCACAAAAGACATCCTTTCCAAACCAACATGCTGTGATTAGGCACAATAAATCTTACACATAAAATACACAATGTTATTCCTTTAGAAGACGTTTTTTATTTCACAAAAGTATGCCAAAAAAAGATGCATTACACAAAAACCACCTTATGCATACAATAACGTCCCCTTTTGGCAGGGTTTTCCAAAACCATTTGTAGGGACCAACAACTGTGTAAACAACAGTGCAAGTTAAGTTGCGTGACAGGTGCAAGAAAAAAAACAACTTATACACTCCTTATACACCATCATAGTGAATTAACCATATGCCAACCTACTCTTGCTTTACCATGTGCAGTATGTTTTAAATGATTTGTTAAATCGTGTGCACTAATTCTACTTCTGTCTTAGCCACATGTTGAAAATGTTAACACAGCACACTACATGAAGGCTTTACAAATGCTTTACACAACAGTTGAAAACAAAGGTTATTTTTAAAATGATACAAAACAGGGCATTATATCGGATTAATATCTGAAATGAATGACTTTTATATCAAACGGTAATCCACTTCTTTACATATAATTTTCATTCAGGACCAAACTCTAGATTCAATTGAAGTTTACACATTTTGAATATTTGGTTTTCAAGTGTCGAAACAACAGAAAGCACCAGTTCAATAATGTCCCAGCATGTAAGGAGCTATATTTCACAGCATTACCACATGACTCAAAAAAGTTGCAGTCCAGATTTCAGCTTGTTAAGGTCGCTGTGGTTCCAAAGAAGGCCCTCAGCTGTTCTCACTGGTGCAGAGACTCCTGGGGCATTGTGTGTTGTGTTGCTCTCCAACTCCACCTGTTGGTCAAAGACAGTCATTGTTGAGTAGTTTTCCACCATGAGGCAGGAGGGGTCATCTGACTGTCCAGGGACTTTACCAAGAGGATAGTTCTTCCACAAAACTTTATCAACGCACACCTGCCAAGGTGAACCTCGAAGCGATTTTGCTTTTTCAGCCTGAGCATCTGCCCACTGGTACTCCTGGGAGGACATACCTCTCTCCAAGTCAGCTGTGGAGCGCCACGAGTGGCTGTGGCGCCATGAAAGCTGCAGCTTCTCATGCAAACTCTCCAGTGTGTACATCGGCTGTTGTTTCTGCTCTGGAGAAGTATCAAATTCTGAGTGTTCAGTCTGTGTGTAGATGGAGCAGAGCTGGATCAGCCTCTCTCGAGTTTCCAGAGGGAGAGGATGCTCCATGTCATCTAGGATTAACTGGAGCAGGTGGGGCGTGCTGATACAGGGAGCATCCAGGCATGCTGAGAGCAGCTGCTGCCAACGCAGCTGGATGCGATTTACAAAAATCCTGTCCCTCATTCTGGCCTTCTTCTGGACCTTTGTTTGAAAATGGAATTCAAATTTGTTGCTGTTACAGAAGAGGACTTCTGAAATCCAGGCAGAAATGTAGAAAGCCCTGTGATTATTCTGCTCTTTAGCAAGCAGCTTAAGTTCAACAAAGAGCTTCTCCAGCAGGAGGTGAATAAAGAATGGTGAGTTGAGCATCTTGAGGAGAGGCAGCCAAAAACGTATGAAGGCTTGAGGGACTCGGGGTTCAGTGGGAGATGCGTTGTCACATGTGTCACAGCCTAATGTTTCCAATTGTTCAACAGTTGGAACCAGGAAACCATCTTCCAACAGCACATCAACCAACATATCACTTGACTCCAAAGCAAACTGCTTGATCTCACCGAGTAACCAGCTCATGTCTGCAAAGGGGGCTGGCCATGAGCTCTTCTCCTTGTCCTCAGGTAGCCCATCAAAGGCCTGGTACTGCTCCTTTTCAAAGTTTATAAGAAGGTCCCGTGCACTCTTGTAGGTTTCCATTTCTTTTTGCCTTGCTATGAGCTCATTCTCATGGTGTTTCAGGTCAATACCTTCATCCTCTCCATCCGACTGTGACTCCCAGTCCTCATTTGGCCCTCCTCCCAGCTGCCTGGACCAGTACTCCTGCTGAAGCCACTCTAGAACCACCTTACATCCCTTTTGACACCATTTCAACGTCGGGAGCTTTCGGTGTGTAAAGTCATGCCGCAGGTCTACAACCCATTCCGGGATGTTTAGGTTCCCAGCCAGCCGCCGGAGTGGCCGGGCTGTTTTCCCCTGCTGCCGCTCAGTGATTAGATTGACAAACCTCACCAGGGCCGCTCCATAGAGCAGGACAAGGTCGTCTCCATCCAGCTGTCCTGACCTGTCCAGCACCTGACACCTCACCAGGTCCGCCGTGCAATCCACTGCGACAGGGGTGCTGTTGGCATATCTGCCTTTCCAAGCAGTTATTCTCTGAAGTGCAAACCTCTGTAAGGCCGAATCCTTGGAGTAAAGATACTCCAGAACTTGATCCCACTCAGCTTTGTTGAGCCACGCCACCACATGGCGTTTTTTCTCTGAGCTCTTTTTTTTCATTTTGACGGTAGTTGCGGAGTACGGAGCACTTACGTCAACAGCTTATAGACACGTCGCTCCCAGAGGCTGAGGAAAATGCAGTCTTCTGGCAGGCGCTGTCACAAAAATGTAAGCTCGATATTACAGAGCGAGGCGGTTTACTGTCGCCGATCCTCTCGCATCCCGGAAATGACATATTGACTACTTCTTCTTGGTTTTATGCTCATGGCGGGTTGCAGCCATGATGTTTCGGTGCATACTGCCACCTACTGTACCGGAGATGTGCTATGCCTGGATTATGCTGGTAAAATCATAACCCTTAGCAAAAAGTAGTATGCTTGAAGTTCATTTTATTAAGTATGCTTGAGTATAAGTATAGCAAGTATACTATGGACCATTTACTTGTAGCGTACTAGAAAGTATACTAATTTAATACTTCTTCGGATTAAATTGGAACATTTTAAGTTTATAAAAGTATACTTTAAGTATACTTTATAAGGTCATTTTAAGTTTATGGAAGTACACTTTCAAGTATACAACAAGTACACTCATCTATATACTACTAGTGTACTAAGTATATACTTGTAGTCCACATTTTAGTTTGTCCACATGTAGGTTCATAACAGGGGTAATGCCTCAATGCAAATGTATGTAGTGAAAAATATTCTTATTTTGTTAACTTAAATGTAAGCACCAGTCAATGATTTCCCCTTAATCTGAAGTTACATTAAGATATACTAAAATAATACTTCTATATGCGCAGGTTCCACCCAGAAATGCGCCATTCATAACCACACACACCAGCGGGTTAACAGATGGGAAGTCTCTCCCAGAAAACAGCCCTTCACTCACGGTGCCAAGATTTTTACCATCTTTGTTAACTCGACACAATTTAACCACAGAACAAGGATGTGAATTATTCACAACCACATTCACGAACCATAATTACACCAACAACAACAGAATACCAAGAGTCTTTGCGCCACAGTCCACAAGGGACATTACAGTATACTGAAGTACAAGTATAAGCTTTAGTATTGAAGTATAAGTGTAAGTCTAAGTATTAATGTACTTAGTCTTAGACTATTTTTTATACTTTTCAGTATTAAGCCAAGTATACTTCACTATACTTTTCTTAAGTATATAAAATATAGTATATAAAAAGTACACATATACTGCCTCAGTTTTAGTATAAAATAAGTATACTTGTTGTACACTTGAATAAACTACTTTTTGCTCAGAGAATACTTGAGCATTATCAAATAATTTGTGAAGAATGAGTGGATGAGGACTGGAGGGCAGAGTGACACCGTGAGTACAGGTCACCTTTCAGCTCTGGCGGCAGAGGAGGTGAAGACTGGGTCACTGTGGCCAGGCAAGTTGTTCAAAAATAATAGGCTTGCAGATAGTTCGTGTACATGTGGGAGTCCTGGAGCTGTGCAGCATTACTTGAAGTGAGAGTGTTTAAAAAGTTGTCTTCCTTATTCATTGAAGTCGTGGCTTGATAGTTAATATAGATAGAAATTATCAGCTGGTAAGGAGATTTCAGTTTTTGCGGTAATGGGTGAACGTCAGAATATTAACTGAAGTGACTCATTTATGACGGTAGGGGGCAGCAGTATGCTTCGCAGCAAACAGTCTGCCGGAACTGCATTCGAAGAAGAGGAGGACGCGACCTCATATGTTGTGGAGATGGCGGGTTCTTTGGAAGAAGAGCAACTTGTACGACATGTTTATGCTGCGTTGCAGGTAAAATAAGCTCAAATAATGATTTAGATTTACATACACAACACATAGCGTTCATAATGTGTCTGTTAATAAAGGGTCGGCTGCTCGCCGCCTTTTCTGTATCTGTAAGTAGGCTACTCTGTATGCAATAACGCGTTACCTCCACAATGATCTGCCAAAGTAAGAAAACGCATTTATAGTGTTATGTCGATGGTGCATTACTCCGTAGAGATATGCTGCTTGGGTTTTATGGTGTGTCCAAACTAAAACAACAATATAAACATAAAGATATTTTTGCGTCAGCTCTTAACCTAAACCAAAACCTTAAAGGAGAAGCACACCCAAAAAAGTCAACTTCAGTCATCGTGTCCTCCCCCGGTGCTGATGGAAAGTCAGGTGATGTTTCGTAGTCGTTGGAGCTTCACGACAAAACACCGTTGAAGCTGAAGCAGCTGGGGGACTTGTTTTAAATCTTAGAAAATAAAGCCTGGCATATCCTATAAATAATAGTGAAAGAATGGAAAGAATAATGTTAAATTGTCTGTTTTGTCTTTGTTGAGGCTGCATCTTGTCCTTTGGTGGAAGGTCTGAACCTGCAGGAAGCGGACAGCATGCTGCAGCTGCTGTGTGTTCCCTCTCAGCACCGCACCGACATACTGGCATGGATCTGCAGCAGGTACAATAGCCACATAGAACTTCACATCCGTCCTCATCTATCCAAAAAAAGTTTGGTATAAATATAAACTAATCCCTTTACCTATCTGCACCTGCCAATTTACAGTATCAACCCAAATGTCGGCAATCCCAAGCCAATGTCAGTGAGATCCAAAGACCCAGATGTTTTGGCTAAAGGTAACATCAGCTAACGTTCCTATAGTCCTACAGTCCTGCATGTCTTTTGATGGAGAACTTGTGAAAGAGAGAAAAAAATGTCAACAAGAATGCACATACAGAGTAGTTTACATTTATAGAGTGGTTTATTTCACTCACTAAAAATTACAACGTAGGCTACATTCAGACCAAATCCGGTGGTGCTGCTTTTTACTGCAGTCTTGTGTGGTGGTATGTCACCCCATGGTCCGTGTGTGACCTGTTGAAAACCCCCACTGATCAGTTTACCCGTGAGAAGAAGCTGCTATGTGTTATGTTTGTTATGCTACTAGCCTGCTGGTCCAACCAGTGATGGTTTGTCCACATTGACAGATTAAGAATAACAGTGAACAACCATGATAAGGCAGATCTTTACTGTGTGTTTTAAACTGGGCTACAAGGCCAAACAGAGTGATCAAAAGTAAAACATCATGTTACACGAAGAAACCTCTATGGTGTTCCCTCTAGAGCGTTTAGCCATGCTAAATAACATGCCTCGCTACTGACAGGTTCTGCTCTGATGTGATCTGCCACAGTACGTTCAGCTGTCAAATTTCCCTCAGGATCCATAGAGTATCTATCTATCTATCTATCTATCTATCTATCTATCTATCTATCTATCTATCTATCTATCTATCCAAGCATGCTGTGATCGTTGGCATCCACAGATGTATTTCAGCTGGTGTACAATGGCAAAGCTGAGTGAATATTCATGACGCATCAAGTTACAACCCACTGTGGTTTCAGTCATTCATGCTGCAAGCCTGATCGCAAGTTGAGTTGAACTTTTTTGCTACAGCGGGTTGTGTTTTTTTTCCAGAGCCCCCTGCGGCCAGTACCATCATAAGCAAAATGGACTACCCTCATTAAAATGAATGGGAAAACCAGCAAATTTCGCTACATCACCCAGTCCAATGTGAATCCAGCCTTATACTGATGTGGTTTGTTTTTGTTCCAACAGAAATGGCTGTGCTTTGGCAGGAGCTGATGCTTTGTAAAGCAGATGACCTGAACCTGATCACAAAGGTTGCAAAAACATAGTGTGGATGCAAACACTTACAAATGTAGAGATATATTATCAGACTAAACTAAAAATGTCGTGTTTTGTAAGTACAACTTGTCAAACCATTTAAACAGGGTGAAGCAAGCGCCTACAGGCAGCTTCAATTCTTGGAGCAGCTTTTAACTCTCATCTCTGGCTGCAAGAAGTCTGCTGGGCCCGGTAGTGATGCAGAGATGCTGCTGAACGAGCTCTATGCTGCTGAGAATCTGCCTCACCTTTCAAAAATGCTAAAACCCACACTTGACCCCTGGCCTGCACACATCAAGTATGTATGAGTACTTTGATTATCCTGTTTTCCACATATTATATCAGGTCCTAATGTCTGTATGTAATCATGAAGCAGCAGCCCCCAGGGCTGAAAATTGAACACTGCAGTTCTGAAATTGACCAGAATTAAAAGTGGATTTATCTTCACTCTCACTCATTAACCTGTCTGCAGCAACACACTGCAGAAGTGCTTAAATCCATGATCTCCTTTTGGCTGCTGAATGGAGGGCAAATGTACTTTATTAATGAACAAGTAGAAAAAATACATAAAACATCTTTTTTTGGGAAAAATCGATCCGGAGTCCTTGGTGAGTTTGGCTTTGGTCAGAACTAATGTTAAACTGAACACATACACAGACACACACACACCCTCAGTAGCATTTGTTGCTTGCTATTTTGTGGCTGTGTATATGTGCAGTAAGCTATTCTGTCTGTTTGGGAAAATAAAGCTTTGGTCAAACTCTCAGGAGTCCCTCAGATAAACACAAATTATCCAATGACATTTTCTGTCTGTTTGAGCACCACTAACTTGTTAGCATTAAGTAGCATGGTAGTTTCCAGTTAGGTGGGTGTGTTTCAATAACCAGGCTTCATTCATCTTATGTTAGCTCCATCTCTGTGCCAACTCCTGGATTAGCAAGAGTTAGGTGGAGTCAGGCACTGCCAAGATGCAACAGCCAGTACCATCCACTTTCAGAATCAGAGTCAGAATCAGAATACTCTATTAATCCCCGGGGGCAAATTGGTTTTGTTCCAGATGCTCCGTGCAAAATAGGATAGAAATACAGCATGAGTGGAAACAAGAGCTAAAGAAAAAGATATAAATAAACAGTAAAATAGACAATAAAATGAAATGAAATAAAATATACAATAAAATAATACAATAATAAAATAGACAATCTGGAAATGTATACAATATACAGTGAAAAAGTTAGTGTTATAGATGAAATGAGAATGAGTATTTACAGTTTGTTTGTTTTGTTTTTATAAATAGCCATTTGAGTCCGATAGTCAGAGAGAGGAGTTGTACAGTTTAATGGCCAGAGGTAATAATGACTTCCTGTGGCGCTCAGTGGAGCAATTAGTCTCCGGCTGAAGATGCTCCTCTGTTCGACCAGAGTGTTGTGGAGAGGGTGAGAGCCATACTTGGCTGGGTGGGAGGGTGAGCTTCACGCTGGCTCTTTTGTGGCCTGCAGCATCAGTGTCTTGGTTGATCTCCTCTTCAGCCTGTCTCACTGCTGTTTCTTACCTCACAGGTCTCTACAAAAGGGTACCAAGTTATCTTCTACATCTGGTAAGCCCAGAAGAGAAGAGGCTGTTGATGTTTCCACCCTTTTACAGCAGACTCAGTCAGCACTGGAGCAGCTACAGTCAGAGGTATGGTGTTCATGTGGTCGACGACGCCTGGACAAAATGGAGCCATTAATTGCTACAGGGTGTCGATTCTGAAATGATTACCACGTGAATTTCAAATCTTTGTCACACAATGTTCTATTTTGAAATATTATAATGCAAAGACCCATAGATTTGTTCTTGGCATATTGATAATAATGAGTGCTATCTGTTTGCTGTGTTCTTCTCTTTCTGCCCTCTGCTCTCCTCAGTGTGACTTCCTGAACAAAGAGGCTCAGGGTCCTGGTGTCTTCTCTCCAAGCTCTTTGCGTGTAGCAGCGTGTGACCTCCAGCGATTGATGGCTACTTTCAGCCATGTTTTCGAAACAGACATGAGAGACTACTGTGGCAGAGAGCCCCCCAGCTTCAGCACAGATACTGACATCTTCCAGAGAGTACACCATCTACTGCTGGCCTTTATCACGGTACTCACACATGTGGGAAATAGCAGGGGGCTACCATTCACACACAAAAATCTGTCCCAACACAAGCTTGACACTTTGTCCTCTTGTGTGTCTTTCTCAGGAGTTGGACATGCTAAAGGAAGTATCAGAAACTTCTGTGTCCATGAATGAGGGTGTTACCCAGCTACAGATGCAGCCTTGCTTTCAGAGCCTAGGAGAGAAGCATACGTTATGTAAGTGAAAATTTGCTTTCACGTGCACAGTTAAACATACACACTTTGGTTGAAGTTATTAGACTTATTTTTAACCACTCGAGATCTTAATTTATTATTGTTGTTGTTATCTCATGTTACAAACTTTAGTTATGGCAAATCTGTAAGGGCATTTTCTTTGTGCATAGCTAAATAAATTGTTGTCCAGACGAAATAGTTTCCTTTATAATCCACTATATCACAATTCCAGTGGGTCAGAAGTTTACATACAATATGCTTACCATGCCTTTTAAACAGCTTAGAAAATTCCAGGAAATGATGTCACAATTTAAATAGTTTCTGACAAATTGACATCATTTCATTGACATCTGACAGACACATTGAAAACACATCAGACAAAATAACAATAGCATCAGATCATCAGTAGCTGCCACCAATCAATGTCATCACAGTCCAGGTAGCATGTCAACAATAATCGTAAAAATGAACAGTTAGTAAGCTGTACATTGCACATCCCGTATATCTAATCATTTCACACCCCCTGCTCCATGTATTTCCACAGACACCTATAGCTCACACATCTCATTTGAGTCATTTTGCCTGTTTAGATCTTATTATGATCTTTGGGTTATCAGTAGCCCTTTTCACACAGAGGCTTTGGATTATCGCTGCAATGAAGGCTTGCCTTTACGCCGCCTTTTTTGTTCATACTGAACCCAGCAGTGCCACTTCAACTGCGGGACTCGCTTGGCTCTCTCTGCCAGGGACAGATGTTGTTTTTCGGGCAGAAATGTGATGAAGGGTCTGTAGGACAGACAGGATGACAGAGGCTTTTCAATGTATGGATGCAGTATTTTTCCCTTTTTCCCACCAAAGACACTACCAGTTACCACATTATTGTTGTTTGGTCCTGTAACGTTGCTTTGTGGGCTGAAGTGTGGGACATTTCTCTTTTATTTGATGAGTGAAGGATCTTTTTAGCTGTCAGACTGTGAACATCATCATACCGACACGCCCCTGTTCCACGCTGCCGGCTTTTCCATTTACACAGACGCCTTCTCACCTCTGCTGCGGCTCTGATCCTGCATCTGTAACTTTAACACAGACAGCAAGACGGAGTATCGACACATGATTCTGTATGGAAAGGGCAGCGTGAATGGGGCTTAACCTCTGGGCCCATTTTAATAGGACCTGTTTGATACAGCCATTGGACTCAGCCACAAACACTACAATATGAAAGTCTAAGGAGCTCAGCATTGATCTGAAAGAGCTCATTATTGATTTGAACAAGTCAGGAAATTCACTTTGAGCCATTTCAAAGCAGTTACAGGTCCCAAGATAAACTGTACAAACAACTGTTTATAAGTATAAAGTGCATGGCACAGATGGAGCATCTTAAAGCTTGTCTGAAGTTTACTGGCGATCATCACATGGACAAAGAAAAAAACATTCTGGAGGAAAGCTTTGTGGTTAGAGGAAACAAAAACTGAGTTGTTTGACCACAATGAGTAGCAATATGTTTGGAGGAGAGTCAATGGAATAATGAAGAAGGAGGATTATCTCCAAATTTTTCAGGAAAACCTCAAATCATCAGCAGATGATTGGTTCTTGGTTGCAGTTGGGTGGTCCAACAGTACAGTGATATAGAAACAGACACATATCAGAAGTGATAAAGGAATAGTTAAATCAGGCTAGAATTGAGGTTTAGGAATGGACTTCCCAAAGTCCTGACTTGAACCCCATTGAGAACATGTGGACTGTGCTGAAGAAACAAGTCTGTGCCAGGAAGCCAACAAAGTCAATTAAACTTCACCTATTCTGTCAAGAGAAGTTAAAAATTCAGCCAGAGGACTGACAGAAGCTTGTGGATGGCTATCAGAAGCACCTAACCGAGGTGAAAATTGCCAAGGGACAGCTTTGAATTACTCTATGTATATTTTTGAAACAGCAGATTTGGTCACATTTTCAGAGGACCTATGATAGCTTAATTACTGAACCAAACTTCATGAATGTTATTTGTGTTTCACTCATTCCATCAGAGAAAAATGAGAGCTGTGGAAATCATTGGAACTGAAAACTGCCATTATACACATGTTATTTACAAGTGGATGGAAACTTTTCACCACAACTGTATCTACAGTGAAAGGAGTACTATATCTACTTAACGTGAAAGGCCACTGAGTGAGGAGGAAGCCACTGCTCCAAAATGGCTATAAAAAAGCCAGACTTTGGTTTGAAACCGCATATGGGGACAAAAATGTGACTTTTTGGACAGATGTCTTCTTGTCCGATTAGGTGTGGGGGCAGCATGTCGCCAGGGTGCTTTGCTGCTTTGAGACTCATTCTGTTCACAAAATAGACAGCATCATGAAGACAGAGAATGATGTAGATATATTTGATGCAACATCTCAAGACATCAACCAGGATGTTAATGCTTGGTTGCAAATGGGTCCCCAAATGGTCAATGAGTCCAAGCATACTGTCAAAATTGTGGCAAAATGGCCTATGGTCAACAAAAGTCAAGTAATCATAGAGGCCATCACAAAGCCCTGGTCTCTATGCAAAAGGAAATTTCAGGGCAGAACTGAAAAAATGTATATGTAAGGAGGCCTGCTAACCTGGCTCACTTACTCCAGTTCTGTCAGTGGGAATGGGACACAATTCCAGCAACTTATTGTGAGAAATTTGTGACCTAAGTCAAACAATTTTAAAAGCAATGCTTCAAAAAGTGCATGTAAACTCCCTCTGCAATGTGATGAAAGAAATGCAAGATGAAATAAAACAGTCACTCCACTATTATTATAACATTTAACAATCCTAAATAAAGTAGTCATCCTTCCTGCCCCAATACAGGGAGTGGTTACTAAGATTAAGTGTCAGGAATGTCAGGGCGGTTTATTGAGACATCCTACCCCAGCTGTGTATTTTGTTGCATTTTCAGTTGTCTTTCCTGTTGTGTTTGTTTTCCAGAGGACCAGCTGGTGGACCTTACCAGGAGAATCTCTCTGCTTTATTCCTGATGGCATCTCTTACATGAAGTAGTACAGACACCTCTTAAAACTTCAAATCATCAGTGATAATGTTGAGTGACAGCTGATGTGTTAAAACGTAAAGCATCAAACAGAACTGTTGCCAAATATTAATGTTGGACTTGACAGAGGTTGACCACTGTTGCTCAGACAGACATTTAGCAGATGTGCACTCATCTTTCTGTATTTGCTGGAGTCGTGCACCCTGTTTGTTATTCTAATGTCAGTTTGACTGATGTGTTGGGCAGGTTTTGTGTAACCATTCACATAATACTGGCCATGCATTCCATCTATTAACATGAATTGCACTACAGCAAAAGCAGAAGGGGTTGATATCTGTTGAGATGGGAGGATAATCAGAATTCAACATTCCTCTATCATCCAAACATGTTACCTTTGCTGGGCTCAGTATAAATGTGCATATTGTATCACTGAATAAATTTAAATGTTTTAAACTTCAGTTGTAATCCCACTAGGTTTGATATTGTCTGTTTTTGACAGATTGGCTTTTTTCTGTCTCTGCAACGATCCACAAAAACGTAACCACTTTGATAAGCAGTCGATAGTGAAGTAGTTATTCCCAAAGAGCAGCTTTGGACAAAATGGGAAAGAAAGGCTGTGTCCTGCAGACTGATCAGTCAGTCAACTGACAATTCAACAGTAGATGGTATATATTGTATGATACATGGTGATATAAAAGGTTTTTTGTTTTTTTTTTAAATAAAGTGCAGAAGATGATTGGGGTAATTTATTATTAATTATTAAAATAATTAAAATCACAATGAGGTTTTCTGTTTCTGTGCACTGGAGTCATTTCATGGTTGATAACCATATTTTAATTATCATCCAAAAAAATTTGTTTTTTCAGCTGATATATTTATATTTTTTTTTTACTCCCTTGAGTCAGTATAGGTGCCAGCCCCACACATCAAGTATCAGTCGAGCTCCAGCATATCATAATTTCCATATTAAACACAGAACAGGCAGTGAATTATCCTTTTTTTAATGTTGCATTCATAACACACAGTAATGTACATCGTTTCACAACCTATGATCCCAATGCTTCAAGAGTTCTCTGGTAGAAAACACCTCATCATAATCTGCCCCTCCATATGGAATGACGAGGTTTTGAAGTAACGTAGGAAAGTCTTCCAAGGTTTGGACATGTCAGCAGGTCCGAGTAAGGGCTGAGATGTAGTCCTCTCCGTGTCCATCAGTCCTCTGAGCAAGATGCTGTGACAGTCGTGGAAGCTCAGTTCCCCCTCATCACTTCAGTCAGAAGCCTTTGCGGATCAACCATTCCTTCAGCTCGTCTTCGAAATGACCTTTGACCCTCAGGGTCATGGTGACCTCATTGACCCGTGTGGGTAACTCTTTCCCCGTCACCTCCATCAGGTACTGCTTCACGTCCTTCTCCAATGCCCAAATATCCCCCTCCACTTTCCGCACGAGCGTTGTCCTGCGGTTGCCGTTGGTCAGCTCCGTGTAAACCGGGATGTTGTGCATGCGGGAACGTCGGATCACGTACGACAGAGACGGCGGTGAGTCTGACGGAGGGGTCCAGCCAGACGGGGTTGGACCGGCGTGTTTAGGCGGAGAGGGGACCCGCGTCGGGGGAATGAGCCGCTCTACGAACTTGTATTCCTCCGCTGACTCTAATATAATCGTCTTTTTTTCTCCTGGAGCACCGTGATGAAGACATCTGAGCCCGACAGCGGCGGCAGGAGGTCCCGGTGTCCGACTGGGTAGGCTGAGGGCCAGAAACGACCCGCGGACTGCAGAGGACTTAAGTATGGAACGGGCCGCCATGTTAGTATGTAATGTAAGCAGCTGACCCGGATACAGTCAAGACCTTCCTGTTGACTGATGAAGTCCCGCCCCTTCGGTTGAACCTCATGGGACCGTATCAAAGTCCTTCTAGGCGTGTATTCTGTAAAGTTGAGACAGAAACGATTGTACATTTATTTTATGATTGTATCTATGTAAAGTTCTTCTGGATTGATGTTGAAAATAAGTTTGAATCGCTATGTGGGATTAAGATTAACCTACAAAAAAAGGATGTTTTTTTTTACTTTGAGAAAAAAGTTATTGACCAAAGTCATGTATTTTTGTTAAACCTTTTTATATCATATGGACGATTTTATGTACATAAATGCAAATGGACTTAAAGAAAACCCAATATACACCAATTTAAAAATGAAATGAGGATATACTTTGATACATTAACAGGACTAATGAACAGGAAGGCCATCCGGACTGTGGCTCTCTACAGAGCCTTGAGATCCTCATTGTGATTTTTTTATTTGTCCACTTATATTTTTTTGTTTATTTATTTCTCCACAAAGCCTTTGGATCCTCTAATTGAGTCGAATGTATGTACCCCATGTTCAGTATTGTCTGTTTGTCATTGGTGATGAATTTAAATAAAGATTTGGAAAAGTAAAAAAAAAAAAAAGGCAAGTCGTAGAGAAATGATGTTTAAAACGCTCTTTTCCTACAGGAGAACTCCACTGCGCATGCGCGCGGATTTACGACATCGACGTCCATCGTACGGCTGAATCTGTGCCGACTGCTGTGCTCTGGCTCTACTCTACCTGACATTGATGTATGGACCAGATAACGTCTAATACATGATTTCTTATCATTCACTCTATAAATTAGATAAAGATTTAAAAGCAGTAAATGTGTTTGGTCTCTGTCGTAAAAACTACTTGTGCGCATGCGCTGGTGAAACAACATGATTGGGCTATAATTTTCCCGGTTCGGCTGTGACAACGCAGGTGATTGACTGTTGGTGAAAGGGGCGGGATATGCGCCATCTTTGGCGTGGCAGATTTCCCCATTCAAAATGATCAGAGTGATCTGTCTCTAACTGGACTGTCCAACTCTCTAGAACGTCTCTGAACTTATTTCAGAATAAATGTGTCTGGCAGTGAATGGAGAGAGACAAGTCATTTATTGACCCCGCATGAATTGCGTCATAAATCACACACATATGATTATTGTAAATTTAAAAGATAATTTTTCATCATGGGAAAATTTCAGTTTGCCATCAAACGATTTAAATATCTGAGAGTGAAAATAAATCATTATAGAGACTACACATCCAACAGTGTCGTAGTGACGTCGTCAGGATGAAACCAAAACCCGTCAGTTAAACACTGAACAGGTGCTTCTGTATATTAGCAACGCACATATACTATATATATATTGTACTTGAATGTAGCTGCTGCTATGATAATCTCCCTCAGGGATCGATCTATCTATCTATCTATCTATCTATCTATCTATCTATCTATCTATCTATCTATCTATCTATCTATCTATCTATCTATCTATCTATCTATCTATCACTGGAAGGGGGGAAATATGCATTTTGACAGTAGTGTGTACAAGCTCTACTTGGTGGACTTTTTGTTGTACGTGTACCTTGGAGAACCTGGCCTGAGAGAAGGGAGTTCCATCATCTCTCTCTATTTCAGAAAAAATAAGTGTGGTAGTTGTAGCTATGATGTTTTTTGTTGGATTACCCTGAAGTTAGCATCGCCCTGGCTTCCTGGTCAAAAGCTTATGAGATCTGTCCATTGGATTTATGAACATTTCCCTAAATAATCTCTGTGACAAGCACAAGCTAATGATACTTACACGTTTGTAATTTAGGTGGGCCTGTAAAGACAGTGAGTAGTCGACGTGTTCACTGTGAGAACGTTTAATTTCCCTGACAACCTCTGTAGTCTCATTTAGATACTTGTTAGCAACTGCTAACCGTTTTTAACACAAGGAAGAACTTCATAATTGTGGGACATTTAATGGTGGATTTTATGTCTTCGGACAGAATGTGTAAATATCTTCAGCCCGTGGTGACCACTCACCTTATTTAAGACATTTAACTGAAAAAATCTATCTAGTTTTTCATATTTCAAGTCAAGTCAAAGTTGCAGTTTCTCATAAAGACAGTAAAATACCAACTAGTTTTGTTTTAAACCGCTCAGTGATCTAAGTTGTCTCACTCAATATATGTCACCAATTCCAACATGATTTCTGCCTCAGCGCAAAAAAAGTACTTACAAATGGAAAATCACAACAAGTCTGGCCATACTGACAACTGCAGCAGTTCTATGTGCAGGCTAGTATACATGTCCAGCGGAACAATGTTTAAAGCTGGGGTTGGTAATTCTGTTCAGAAGCATTTTTTATTACATTTGTGGAAAATGTAATAAAAAAGGCTATGGTAGCATTACATATGGCAAAGCTAAAACATCAAGATTAGTGGTGGGCCTACTACATTATTTTTCTGTTACCCTGAGTGATTCACAGACTAACGTGAATATTGTATTGGACTCATGATAATATGATGTTTTACATGTTAGAGCCTCTACGGTGAGAGCATCATTGACTCTGATGATGATCACGGCAGAGTGAAGCACATCATCACGTCAGAGAGGACGACAGGAGGGCAACCAGCAGTGCCTGAGGAAGTGGAGGCAGAGGCCGTGGACGTGGGAGGGCGACAGGTAAAGGAGCTGATGTTCATACGTAGAGTAGGAGATCTTCAAGCTCATAGGATTGCACATGAACAGTAGTACAACATTACTTGTGCTTTTTTTTCTCATAAACAACACCTACAACTGAACTACTTGTTTGTACAGTATACTGACCAGGCATGTAACTTGGACACACAAGCGCTCTAATCAGAATCACATTTTTTACCAAGTAGTTTTCCACGATTTGAATTTGTGTTTTGGTGCTTAACAATAAACACAGTAATGCACCGATAATAAAAACTGAATTAGGTACGACTCTTGTTGATTGAATCGTTTGGAACACATGTAAATAAATAAAACTACAGAAATAGAATACCTTTTATCATTTAGAAAATATACAGTATGATTAGCATTCACACCTATAGTATACGGAGTGAGAGTTTTGCAACCCCGTGTTATGCAATAACACATCTTCTTGTTGCCTTGATTTTGTTTAAACTTTCAAAGCAGTTTAGACACCCAATATAAAGATATGTATGCATTTTGCATCAAAATGTGTAAAAACAACCAGATCTTTTGTTATATATTTGGCTGAATGTGTTGACTTATACTATCCCAATTGTTTCCAACAATGTTCAAACCCAGAGGAATCCACACATTTACTCAGGGTATAATTGCATTTTGTGTCATTGCCTGTCACCACTTAGGCAAAAAGGAAAGTTGGTGAATTTTGCATGACAAAACCTGAAGGCATTACCACATCTGTGAATGTTTCTGCATCACGTCACATCACTTTTCCTGTGAAAAATTGAAGGTGGTGGATCGCTTCCCCAAGGTTCTTACACCATCTGGTGGTGGGTGCATTGAACAACATATACAGTAACACCAACAGGCCAAGACTCCACTGTGCACGAAGATAATTAATGCAGTCTGCAGTTTGTCTCATTTTAAAGGCTCTGTCCAGAAAAACATTAATTTAGTACAGAGACCATAGATTATTTTTCTCTTTCTCAGGCCTGAGTATTCCATAATCCAGTGGTTCTCAGTATTGGGTAATCCCCAAATGGACCACCTTGAGATGATAGCAGGTGAACCATGGCCCAAACAGGTGAGACTGGATGATATTCTATTCCTAAAATATCATTCTTATTGAAAATCATATTTTGGCAAAAGCTTCACTTTAGAAAAATCTGATGCATGTTACATCTATTTAACATCTGACTGGAAAGTCTTTGGGTTTCTGTGTTATTGTCTCAATTGGTAAAATATGATTTAATTAACTCATTACATCACATATTATGACAGACAAAAGATGAAATTATGAAAATCTTTTTAATGAAAATAGTCATTTATATTTCACACTTTGATTTGTCAGCACTATCAGAAACAAAGATTTTTGCAGTCAGTGAGATCTCTCAGCAAAGCTTTCAGGGCATCACTGGGGTTGTTATAGTAGAATAACTGACAGGACAGGAGCCTGCTGAGGATAGGTGTGTGTTTGTATTGTTAAAAGCAGACAAATGTGGCAGCATGTCTTTGGTGTCGGGCCTTGGACAATGATGCAGTCAATGGAAATTGAAGATGCTGCAGAGTGAGCCCTTCAGCTGAGTCCTTTATTCAACACCTTTCATGAACTCCAGGAACTCTGTCAGAGAGAGGAAACTCAAAGTCAGTGTATGAAACTAATACAGCTTCTCCCCAGATTCTCAGTCTGCAGAAGGGCTGTTTGAGGGCCCTTGTGGACCGGATGAAATGTGAGTTTGGACAGCCCTCAAGACTGCAAGCAAGTGAAGTCCGCACATAGGATCCAGCCTTTGACTTGTCAGCAGAAAAAGCACAGGTGTGACCAATAATGTTGACAATGG
Source organism: Diplodus puntazzo (assembly GCA_963678695.2). NCBI lineage: Eukaryota > Metazoa > Chordata > Actinopteri > Spariformes > Sparidae > Diplodus > Diplodus puntazzo. The sequence continues at coordinate 3,979,145 of OZ023165.1, read as the reverse complement.
CTCCATTCTGTTAAGTCACGTCAGTGAATCAGAACGCACAATACCAGAGCCCTAAAATTAGCCCATCAAAATGGAATGCAGCCATGTGCTTTTCCTGTAGCCTTGACAAGTCAAAATGCCTGCAGTGAAAAGGGCCTATTGTCTGTATGTGAATATTGTTTGTAGGATTTTCAGCATGTGGTGTGCTTCTAATGGGCTAGCTCACCTACCATCATAATCAATTTTTCCATCGTTGTTTTTGTCTCCATCCTTCATCAGCTCCTCAATATCATCTTCTGTGATGGACTCTCCAGTGTTAATCAGCATGGCCTTTAGCTCTTCTAAGTCTATGTAGCCATCTCCATTCCTTAAACAAAGATAAAAGAATCAGTCCTCTCATCTGGGATTTGTGCTGAATTGAAATCTAACACGTAACTGCTCTGTGTTTGCTGTGCTGACCAAATCATTTCTCTCTCTCTCTCTCTCACACTCTATCACCATGAGACAGTACATTGTAGTGAAGTTTAGGGTATTGATCTTCTATGAGCTTTGTTTGACTTTCATGATACTTCCGACATAAGTTTCAGTGGAAATCTGGACCATTTTTTCTGATAATAACTTTATGATGCTCCCATGGATTTTGAAGGGGCACTGTGGAGTGTTACTTACTTGTCAAACATGCGAAACAGTTCAGCCAACTCCTCCTCTGATTTTCCTTTGCTCTCCTCCTTCATGCAGCGGACCATCATAACCAAGAACTCATCAAAATCTACTGTGCCACTGCCTGTGAACATACACCATACAGACTCCAGAAATCCATATCATGTTTGCAGTTATTTTGCCTCCAAAAACTCTCCTTACATTAACACTGGAGTTGCTTTAAATCATTTGATTTCACGCCATAAAACCAACATGCACCTGATGTCTACAGTACAGTGATGTGACTGGCTTAATGATGCTGACATACCATCCTCATCCACCTCATCAATCATCTCCTGTAATTCTTCAGGGGTGGGATTCTGTCCCAGCATCCTCATCACCTTTCCCAACTCTTTGGTGCTGATGCAGCCATCCTCTGCATCCTGGATGAAGATGTCAAATGCAGCCTTGAACTCTGAAAGGGACACACAGCAGCTGTTTCTGTCTGACAAGCAGATCGGTACTAAAGTTACTCGGAACTACAAACAGAGAAAACACTTAGATAATGCTTCCAGGGCCCTGCAAAAACTGAAGGAATTTGTCATGCTTTGGTAATCAGGTCTGTAGTTTCCCTAATAATGTCCCAGGAAGTCATGGAAAGAATTGCATTTACAATTTCATTCTCATAAGGGCTGTCACGATATGAAGTTTTCACTGCATGATTATTGTGGTCAAACAAATTCACATCTCAAATTGACATGATAATTAGTTGTACGTTAATATATGATTCTGAACACAGTCTATGCCCCGGAGCAGGGCCGAGATGACATGGTAGGCGACGGGACACAGGTGATGTGGCACCCAGAGGTGATTGTTTTAAGACAACCAATAATGTTTTGGTGAGTTTTATTTAGTTTATCCCCAGTTTGAATGAAGTGTGTCTCACAATTAGTTGACTAAGCAGTTAAGCTTGTCTTAGTTTGGTAAAAGAGAGAAACTTGAATTCAAAAGGTGGGGAATTGTACTTTTCTGTTTAGTATGGAAAACAGGCTGATGAATATATTTTCTTTACTCATTAGACTCAACAGGGAACTTGCTGCTTTTCCCAGCTGAAACTACAGGCATCTCCTCTTGAGATACAAAGCATTTCTGTGGGGACGTCTCGGGCCAGAGCTAGCTGGTTAGCATGCTAACTGCAGTCAACATCTCTGCAACACAGTATATAGACATCTTTTCCCCCAGGATTGTGTATCTCTATTTGAATTTAGAGAACTGAGATCTGATCAAAGGTGGTCTCTCGAGATGCATGTTGAAACACATTTTGTTGCCAGATGGGAACTGATGGACACTACTTCCACTCCCTTGACAAATGTCATGAAGGACCCACACAAATCTTTAACAAAGAATATTCATTATAGGAATTGTTAATTTCAGGATAAATAATATTGAATAGTAGAAAATATTAGTCAATGTACTTCAAAAATGACACTAGCACACTAAATCTAAGTAGAGTCAGTTTCAAGTTGGAAACTTCAAAAATTAAGTAGGCTAGTTCTCAATAAAAAAGAAATAGAAAATCAGACTAATTAATTAAGTACTAAAAAAAGAGTTGGAGAAATGCTAAAATTAAGCTACCTTTACCTTTTCTTTTTTACTTGACTGTACTTACAAAACATGAAGTAGGTTACACAGACTAGTCTTGCTTGATCTACATGGTAATCTGAGGCAAAACATTGCATAGTTAAAAACCCTCATCATTTATCCATTCTGTAGATGCACTTTCTGCACAATAAAATATAAGGAATGGTGTGTGTTCATATTTAATTTCATTGTTTTTGTTTAAATTGTGGTATTGTTACAGTTTGCTAATTCAGATTTGTACCAGTGTTAATAGCAGTAGTATTCATACTTGTAATGATTCAGATTCAGATTCAGATTCAGAATACTTTATTAATCCCCAGGGGGAAATTGTTTAAATGTTGAGAACTATCAGTTGTAAAAGTAGAAATACATATAGAAAAATAAATACAGACAATGGTAGTAATAATAACAATAACACAACAACGAGTAGCTTTCCTCACCATTTTTCTGCTCCTCAGTCAAGTTCTCAACCTTAAGGGAAACGCAATCAGGATTAATATTGCATCTATATTTCATATATATATATATATATATTATATATATATATATATATATATATATATATATATATATATATATATATATATATATATAATATATATATATATATAGTCACATTTGTATGTTTCATAGGCTACGTACCATGATGGCATTTCTAAAATCACGTTCACATGTTTATGACCTGACTGTCAAATCAGGAGGTGCAGGGAATGGTGGTTGAGTCACAGACGAGAAGGCTGAGAAGCTAGATCATTACAAGATTGTGTTTCAACATTTGTAGCAGGGCACCAGTTGAAAGACCTTGGGACAATTTCCAGGTATGTATGTGGTGACTGAAATCGGATATTTTGGATGAGAACTCAGGCCATCTCCAGTGGTGTGGCATCCAAAACAGCTGTTTTACACCAAAACATGATTGTCCTAACCTTAACCAAGTGTTTTTGTGTCTACACCAAACCACACAATAAGTGCAGGGCTATTGCACCATAAAACAGAAAATTAACCAAAAGAAACATGAAGTGGCAACATAAAGAAGTGTGAGGCTTAATATATATGTAGTTTGCAAAATCAAACAGTACAATGGCAACATTAATTCTGGGAATTGGGTTTACTGATGAGTCAGAGTAGGACTTCAGCTCAGCAGCTACAGTACACTGTTAATCTCAGCAATGACAGCAATGTCACACTGCCTTCTTTGCTTACTATTCTTGTTTTGCGGGTATAATAGGTGGGGTGGGAGTGTGTTTTAATAGCCATCAGCTGTCCCAGTGTCCCTGTCACTCTGTGCTCTGTCTGGCCTTAGTACTTCCATTGTTTCAGTGTCAGACAAGTTACAGGAACACACACTATTGTTGTTGTGTTTTCTCATTATATTTGATATCTTTTATTAATTTGATTTTTATTTTATTTAAAAATGCTGTTTCATTGTATTTTCTCTAATGTTGTTTCAAAGTTGTCTTCACACTGATGATTTAACATTGTGATGGATACATACTTAATAAATACTTTTTAAAATAAAAATGTACGACTCCATTGTCATTGTTTTACAGCACTCATATCCACCACACAAAAAACAAAGGACATGTCAAGATCACTAAATCTTGTTGTATTGCATGTACTCCAGTGACTTTGGAATTCAGAAGCTGTTAACATCGATCGCACAGGCCTCTAAACTTTATCAAACACGCGCTTATAATTTCATGCAACACAGTGTGTTGTTTGTTGTATGTTTCTACCTTTTTATTGTTGTTGAAGCACAACAAACAAGGACCTGATCTGTACCTATTACTCGCTTTAGAAATCAATGTGAATTTCTTCAGACAGAGAAATACAGCAGAGTATCATACTTGGTCGAATCTTTACTCACCGCGGCTTTATATACATCATCCATGGCTGCTGTTCCTTCCCTTCCTCTGACACACCACTGCACTCACTACTGCCCTCAGACACAGGACAAATACAGCCAGCAATGACTGCCTTGGTCTTTATTGTTGGAGGAGTGTGATACTAAAAAAGTCTCTTGACCCATCCCCCAAAATACAGAGGAGATAGAAGGAGGAGTAACAGAGAGAAATATCTATAAATAGGAAACAGCAGTAGCCAACCAACAATAGTGGATGACTGACAGCAGCACCCTAAGTGGAGATGCTCTCTTTAGGGCTTCATGCTGTCTCTGTGATCAGCTCAGCTCATATTAATGAAACTTATCATAATTTTTACTTTTATTCTCAGAATTCACCTCTACTGCCATACACATCCATGACACAGTACTTACAAATTTGGTCAAAAAAACACATGTGTAATTTTGTGACACTTGTATCATCGTATTTAGAATACTTATGGTTTATAGGTTTCTGAAGAGCCAGAGTGAAGCTCAAATTGGGTTGTAATGGCCATCCCCATCTTGGCAGTACCTGACACTACCTAACTCCTGGCCAGTTAAAAAAAGAGGTGGAGTTTGGGTGGAGCTCAAGCGAGCCTGCTTAGTTAAACAAGGCCAGATAGCTTTAAGCTGCCTAGCTAGCTAAGGCTATCTGTGTTCATGCATAAAGAGAATTTGAATTTGAATTTGAATTTATTTATTCAGGATAGCCCCTTGAGATGAATCATCTCATTTTCAAGGGGGTCCTTCCACCAAATGATACATATAGTACAAAGCCAAAACAAAAATAAGAAAACAAAACAATGAAACACATTACAGGACTTATACATGCACATACACACTCACACAGACACAGACAAGGCTCTCCAAACCCCAGCTAATCCACTGACAGCCAAATCTCAGTTTAGTAATCAATTTAGAAGTATCCATGCTTGCAAATTGGAAAAAGAAAGTTACAGGAATATCAGTTTATATGATAAATATATAATAAATAAATAAAAACAAGAACAAGCAAAAAATCAGAAACAAGAACAAGGAGTTAGCAAATGGGTTAGAAGTGACGCTTTGAAACCATGAAGAGAAGTAGCAGACCTAAGCTGGCATGGGAGATTGTTCCAATCAGACAGAGCTTTGAATTGGAATGAACGGAACGGAAGCGGATTTCCTCTCACATTATTCACACAAAGTTTATTTGCCAAAAACAGACAGAATAACTGTTAATTTGCCGCAAGATAGCTTGCAACAACCTGCACTGAGGTTGTGTGTGTGTCTGTGTTTGTGTTCAAATTTATGTCAACACATGTCAACACACAATCATGGCGCCCCATGAGGCAAATGTGTTTGTTTGTTCTGCTTTTGAATGCCAACTTTGCCACCTTTTTTTGTATGTTTTTTGCTTTTTCTGCAGTGCACACATGCCATGCACCGCTACCATACAACAGACAGATATTGCTGGATATTGGCAACTCACACAGTCATTTTGATTTTACTGGCTCTATACCAATGAAGCACATTGTCCACCATCACCACCACCCTGGGAAGGCCCTGAAGCACCAAGTTCGAGTGAGCTAGCTGACCCCAGGAGAGCGCTTTGGAGACGGCGACGCAAGGAAGGCAAGATGGGAGGGCTCCATGTTGGGCTCAAAGCTTGTGCTAGCCAATCACCGCTACCCAGCCTCTTACTAGCTTATGTGCGGAAAAAAAGCTGGACGAGCTAACAGCTACTGACTCACTCTGTACACCGAGGAGACCGAACTGCAGTCTCCAGTAAGGCCAAAGTGTGTATATCCACAACCCGTGGTGTGGAGATATACTATAGACTGTTTACAAGCACTGTTCGCCAGATGTGGAATTTTTACTCCTAAAATGCCGTCCCTATTATCTACAGAGAATTTACTGCTGTGTTTTTGGCCCTGTGTTTACATCTACCTGCTAGCTAACTCTATGGCAGCGCTCAGCAAACCCCACAGCGTCATCAACGCGCAAGAGACGGCTCATCCTGATGCTGTTTTTTATCGCTGCTAGTGACTTTAACAACTGCAATTTATGGACTGTATTTCCTAAATATTTTTAACATGTGGATATTTCCACCCATGATAAGAACATACATGGATCATGTTTACAGTAGCATATGTGGTGCCTACAGGGCTGCACCCCGCCCCTACTTCAGACACTCGGACCACATATCTTTGTTCCTGTATCAGGCCTACAGATAAAGACTGAAACAAGCAAACCCTTTGATTAAACAAGTTAAACTCTGGATCCCAGATACTGAGAGCTACCTGCAGGACTGCTTTGCTCGGAGGGACTGGGATGTGTTAAAAGCTGCAGCCACTCTTCTGTCAGCATACAGGACTATGCTGAGTATGTGACTGCGTATATTAGCACTTAGTATGGTAGGCACGACAACAACATACAAGTCAAGAAGTCAAGAGGCACACACACAACCCCCCTTCCGTCAACTAACCGCCTCATCAGACCAGGTACACAAAGTCCTGAGGAAGATCAACCCCCACAAGGCAGCTGGACCAGACAATGTCCCTGGGAGGGCTCTCAGAGCATGTGCCAACATTCTGGCCGATGTTCTCACCTCAATCTTCAAATTTCCCTCAGCCATGGAACCGTTCCATCCTGCTTCAAGACCACAACTATCGTCCCCCTTCCCAAGAAGAGCCCACCCACCGGCCTGAATGATTACAGACCGGTAGTGCTTACTCAAATCGTCATGAAGTGTTTAAAAGAGTGGTGCTGACCCACATTCAGAGCAGCATACCGGATCCCCTGGACCCCCTGTAGTATGCCTACCGGCCCAACTGGTCCACCTCAGACGCTATGGCTGCTGTTCTCCACTCTTCCCTCTCCCTGTCTATACTTGGTCTGCAACCCATCCTCTGTGACTGGCTCCTAGACTTTTTGACTGGCAGGCTCATGTCTGTCAGGATTGGTAATAGGACTTCAGTCAGCATTATTACAAATATTGGCACTCTACAGGGACATGTCTTCAGCCCCATCCTCTACACTCTGTTCACCCATGACTGTGTCAACTTCTAAAAGGACAACATCATCCTAAAGTTTGTGGACGACACTGCAGTAATGCATCACTGGCTGGGACGAAGTGACCTGCAGGAGGGAGGTGGCCAGTCTGGTGTCATGGTGTGAGGACAACAACCTTACCCTCAACACAGACAATACGAAGAAGATGATAGTGGACATGAGAAAAAAAGAGGAGACCTCATCGGCCACTGTACATCTGGGAGCTTGAAGTAGAGAGGGTGAGCAGCTTTAAATACATGGGCGTCCACATCAGTGAGGACCTCACTTGGTCTCTCGACACCACACAGCTGGTAAAGAGGGCCCAACAGTGGCTGTATTTTCTGAGGAGGCTGAGGAAGTTCGGTATGTCGCCTGAGATCCTCAGCAACTTCTACAGCTGCTTTACTGAGAGCATCTTGATCGGCTGTATCACCGTCTGGTACGGCAGCACTTTGGACCACAAACACCTGCAGAGAGTGGTAAAGACTGCAGAGAAGATCACCAGAACTCCACTGCCCTCTCTGCAGAGCATCTACCATCGCAGAGTCAACAGGAGAGCTGCCTCCATCTTCAAAGACCCCACCCACCTCCAGCGCAGATTGTTCATACTACCCTCAGGCCGGAGGTACAGAAGTGTTAAATCCAAGATCACCAGACTAAAGAACTCTGTCTTTCCCACTGCCATCAGACCCCTAAAGAGCTATTTTATTATTATTGTTGTTGCTGCTTTATTCTTTATTTATCACATGCTGCCTTATAACATTGCTTTATTTTGTACATTTTAGTTGTACATGTTTCTTTTTAACATTGTTGGCATTCCGTGGACAGCAAAGGACGAATTTCATTGTACAGAGAAACATGTTTTGTTACTGTGCATATGACATTAAACACTTTGAATCAGGAATCTAGAACACTCACCAGGTACTAGATCTGGATTCGCTAGATTTCTTTTTGTTATCCTGCTCTGTCTATTCTTTTCCCATCACTTCTCTGTACATTCATGAAATATATTTCAATCCACTTAGCAGTCAAAATACAAAAGTACAACACAGCAGTGGGCCCGTTGCTGCAGACACGTTGAAAAACAGAGTAACAATAAATCCACTACTTATTCCAAAAAGCTTAAAAAAACAAACTCTGTTCTCTCTTCAACTCTGGGTGTTTATTTCTCCAGTAGCTCCTTGCTCTTCCCACAACCTGAATATTAGTGACTGGAATTTGCTGATGTGAAGCTGAGCTTCTGACTAATGTCACACAAAGGGGCCACAACCTTAAATATGAGAAACTCTGAGCCTTAGAAACCAGCCTCAAATGTCCATTTGAAGAACTGCAGTTTTTGGTACTGCCACGTTGGCTTAATTTTTATCCCTTGTAGTTGCTGCTTGGGGAAGACAAAATGTTATAAATGTGGATAATAAGCCAGCCCTCATCAGAAAAATGACTGTGCAGGTTGACTGTGAATGCAACTCATTATGACCCATATTTACAGTTGTTGTTAGGCCGCGACCTTTTGGAGCTGTAGTGCTAATACATGTCCTTAACAACTCTGTAAGGTCACTCCCACATAGGGTTTAAATGCTGCACCTCCCCTCCAGTTAGTTAGAAATGAAAAAGCCTCTTGGATGAGTGGTGAAACATCTTCAAGAAGCTCTTAGAATTACCATGACCTCAATGAATGAAAACCTTCATCAACACTGTTAACATCAGTTGTTCATAAGAATAATGTTTTTTGAAGACACTGAAATTCCCTTTTACATAGTTGTACATAAACATATATAGTAAATATACGTAGCAACATAATACAAAATGAAGAAAAAGACAGAGTAGTCCGTCCAAAATGTCACTACTTCGAAATTTTGGCCCTGCATTATGTGACTGATTTTTAAGGCTAATACAAATTGTTGATATTTAGGGTTTAAAAAGAAAATATTTGCTATATTAGTTTTTTAAACATGAACAAATGAACATTTTTAATAAGGATCCCTTTAACAATGTTGAGAAAGATACAGCACATACTAAGCATGACATTTACAGTGTAAAAATAACCTTGCCACTGCTCCACTGACTAAGTAATGGCAACACTCTCTTTATATTTTCTTCTGTTCTAACCTTTATTTTTCGCCTGATCACAGTCATATGCTGAAATACACATATCTGCAATATGCTAATATCATATGTCTATTCATCAGGAAGGCTAAATGGTACTCAGGGCAAAGTGAAGAATCTGTTGGAAATCCCTGCCAACAATTGGGATGGCATCACATTGCATGCTTGTTAGGTCACTCATATCAATTTCACCATAAACACGTAAGCTCTCCGTATATAAACATTTTGAAGAGGCAGCCATTCTGGTGATATTGAAGGAAATTAAAGTTTTAGTTGTCATAACTACATATAATTGTACTTATTTACCATGCCCCAAGTATAGAGTGGAGTCAGATGTCTACATGACAATACATACACGGATAGGGCTATTTTGATCGTGTGTCCTTGGCTGGAAATAGTAGTCCTCTACCAGTGGGAAGGGTGACAGGGACTGTAGTAATAAATCTCTGTTGTATGGCTAACATTATGGAGGACAGACAGAAAGCACCTGCCACTGTGCAGCAGCTGTAGAGTTAACTCAGAGGTCAAAGGTCAAGCCTCCTACTTTAGCGCTGTCTCTCTGAAGGATACAGAGATAATTTTACTAATCTATTGTCAAAATGTATTGACAAAAATTACACAAAACTGTAGCATCACAAGGTATTGCACACTGCTTTAAGTCAGAAGAGAGCTACAAATAGCATCAATAAATACTGACAAATAAATCAAATGGCAATGTTAGTCTATGTGTAGCAAACCGTGAGGTTGACATTTTTGTTTTTCAATCCTATTAATGTATTCTATTACTCCCGAAGTCTGCCAATATTAATTAATTAGGCAGCAAAGGAGGAAGTTGAAGATGATGTAGTTAAAAAGTAAATATTCCACAAAGATAAGGGGGATGGGGACTGATGGTTGGGTCAAACAAATACAGGATTTAGCAGGTCGCTATCTTAGGTCCAGTGTCACAGCAAAAGTCAACAGTGAGTCATTTTAACTAACATTACCTACATTTATTGTTGCATATTCACACGGATTAAAATGAACACATTAAAAGTTCTGTTAAATTCACTTTTAAATGAGCTACTCTGCGCTATTCTTTGTCATCAGAAACCCTTTCCCATCCATCCCCTGCCCCCAATAGTGTTGGCGTTTTATCACATGCATTACTGTGAAATCATTACTTTTGTAAAGTCAAAAAATGTTTTACCACCCGACCTCGTGGTAGACGTCATATATGATGACAAAACATGTTATATATGGCATACTTGATATCTCTGGAAAGCTTTATCATGTCACAGACTTACTTTATTTGGATCGTATACTGTTCAGCAGCTTTGTATTCCAGCCTTGCAGTGTCTTCTTGGAGACTTTGTAAAATAGATCCATAGTAATAAATCCAACACTGATAGTCTTCTGTGATTATTTATCCATTTTCCATGTTGAAGGCTGTTTTTGCTATTGGCTGAACATACAGTGTTGCCCACCACGGAGTTTGTATTAAATTGCAATAAACTTGAAACATTACCCTCTTCCATTTAATAATGCCTAGTCACTCTTATCAGCATTGTTAATTCTAGTAGGAGTTTACAACGCTCCCGTTCATGATCAGTGGTTGCAAACAAATTTGTTCAGTTCACTGTTTGCAAAAAAATGTGGGCGCATTTTTCACATGTTCATGCTCAAGACTGCCTACATAAATTAATGTAGGTGCACTAGTAACTGAAGTTAAATAAGTCATGTAGTTATCTTAAGCCAAGCTACAATATAATTCTAAATGTAACCAAGTAGTTATTGGGCCTAAACCTAACCAACTGCAAGCATACAGCTGAGGTCTTGTATCCCACATACGCTGCAGTATTCATGTTATTTTGAGAAAGGTGATAAATTTCATTTCAGAAGCCACTGGTGGTCAGCCTATTCAGTTGTTTGGATATCATGATGTGTTGGATAAGCATTATAACTGCTTAGCATCAGCATATTTCTTCTTTGTAAGCATGTTAACATGCAGATTGTCCTCATTCCGACATTTAAATAGAAAAATATCAGTAGTTTCATTAGCTGAGATCAAGAAATCGTTGACATGCAATCAATAAGTCAAAGGAGATCATATAGTTTTTGTACAACAAACTAACGATACATAGCCACTACACTAGTGGTCAAAAGTTTCCATCCACTTGTAAAGAAAATGTGTATCATGGCCATCTTCAGTTTCAGTGAATTCTACAGCTCTCATGTTTCTGTGATGGAATTAGTGCAACACATACTTCTTTGTCACAAAAAACATTCAATCATGAAGTCTGGTTCAGTAATGAATTTATTATAGGTTTTCTGAAAATTGTCTTTATAGCATGGCCTCCTAACTTCTGAGTGATTATGATTGACAGGTGATGATTTTTCTCCATTTTTTTTTCCACAAATACTACAATATGAAAGTCTAAGGAGCTCAGCATTGATTTGAAAGAGCACATTGTTGATTTGAACAAGTCAGGAAAGTCACTTGGAGCCATTTCAAAGCAGCTACAGGTCCCAAGATCAACTGTACAAACAACTGTTTGTAAGTATAATGTACATGGCACAGTTGTGTCGCTGCCACCATCAGAAAACACAAATTATCACCTGCTGCTGAGAGAAAACTGGTCAGGATGTCAAGAGTCAACCAAAACCAAATCTGCAATGAATTAGAAGCTGGAAGACAGCTGTCAGTGTCCACAGTCAAGTGTGTTTTACATCAACATGAGCTGAGAAGCTGTCGTACAAGAAAGAAGCTCTTGATCCAGACACAACACCTTAAAGCTCGACTGAAGTTTACTGCTGATCACATGGACAAAGAAAAAACCTTCTGGAGGAAAACTCTGTGGTCAGAGGAAACAAATACTGAGTTGTTTGACCACAATGAGCGGCAATATGTTTGAAGGAGAGACGGTTTGGCCTTTAACTCCAAGAACACCAAATCTACTGTCAGGCATGGTGCTGGTAGTATCACAGAAACATGAGAGCTGTAGAAATCATTGGAACTGAAAACTTCCATGATATACTGTACATCTGTACATCAACAAGTGTATGTCAACCTTTGACCACAACTGTATATCAAGCTCAAATGCTCAGAAATGTTTACCTTACACAAAGTGACAAATGGCATTTCGTTAAATAACTATAAAAGAAAACTGTATCCATTATTATCTGTAATCTTTGTCGATCAGAATCACATTTGTATTAAATCTTTTATACAAATTGTCTTTCAGCACATTGTTGTTACTGCAGGTAACAGTAGGTGTTGAATAAAGTCAGATAAGAGCAGAGTTCATTCCACATGGGTGAATTCTTCTGGAGCACTTAAGGAGTGTCCCGCTTTGTTCTGGATGGCAGTGTGGATCTTTCTCAGGTTCTGTCGGACTCTGACAAACTCCATCAACTGGGCTTCCTCTCGTACCTTCTCCTCTTGTTCCTTCTCCCTCTGACAAGAGAAAAGAGAAGCAGCCGTACTACATATTAATGTAAAGATTGAAAAATTCATTTCTACAAGACAAGTGCAAAACTGTTTCCCATACTCTTTGTGTATTCTATGTTTGCTTATATTTCCTGTATTGGTTTTTGAATTCTTGTCATCTATATTTATGCATCTTGTATTTGACAACAGAGGATTAGAGACACGATATAAAAAAATACTTTTTTCTCAGAAGCCTGACCTTATGTGATGTGATGTGGTATTGTTTTCACCTTGTGAGTCTGTGTGTGTGTGTGTGTGCGTGCGTGCGTGAGTGTGTGTACGTGTGTGTGTGTGTGTGTCATTATGGCAAAATGTGGTCCTAGAGACAATGAGGTGATTTTTTTAATACTCACAACCATCCAAGATACAGTCACATAATGAAGGCCAAGCGTGGTCACCCCTGAGTACTGATGTGAGTTATTAAAGCAGCTATTTGTAATTTGCAACCACTGGCATCAAACAAAAAGGGGGCACTATTTTCCACTTTGTCAAGGTTTAGTTCAAATGGTCTTATATATTTCATTTGTTTCTTTGTGAATTAATTATTGCAATTGTTCAATTTATAAAGACTGAAATATACCACTGTGTATTTATGTACCCATATAATTACCATTGCTCACTTGCATTCTTTTGTTACACAGTAGTGCTGGGCGGTATGACGAAAAATGTATATCACGGTATTTTTCAAAATTCCTACAGTTTCACGGTATATGACGGTATTTTTTTTTTCATGCATAATCAGGTGTTCACAGCATTTTCTACTAGTTGAGAGAGGAATTACTAGCCCCTTTTATATAGAAAAGGCCGCACATTTGCTGCAAGGTAAAGGCAGCACTCTGTCTATAAGGGAGGTGTAATTTTCCTCTCTCAACCAGTTTCTCATTCCTTCTTTCCCAAAAAGCTGCCACTAAGGAAGGTGTAAACATGTGACGTGAGGTGAAGCACAAAGTTCGGTGTGAACAGTGACTTACAACATATGTATCAGTAGAAATGTGGCGACACTTGATATATTTATTTAACTGTAGATCTGTGGCCCATATTCTCGCCTCCTCAGTCAAACACACGCCGATGTTAAACCCCCGCTAGCAATGGAAGCGTGTGGCCTAGCGCACCACCCCCTCCGTTAGCTGCCTCAAGCAACAGACAGCTAACAGGAAGCAGGTGGGATTTGTCTTCAAAATAAGAGCTTTACATTGCACCCCATTGGAGTTTAGAACTGGGTTCTTAGCGGGGGGCTTTTAATTTGAAAGTAGCGACCGTTCCTAGCTTGCCGCTACACAAGTAGCGGACACAACCAAACAGTTACAGAGACGAGGAGACGCTGCATCTCCTGGATCTCAGCGGCTTTCCAGTTGCTCATCTTGACGTCCGCGGGTGAAGTCATGATCTACAATGTCTATCCTATCCATCTTCACCGTAACACAACACCAGAGCACTACTGTTTACCCTCGCAGTCGCACCATACCTGTTTAGCAGCGCAACATTGAAAAGGGTCCGGTCTGAAACAATGTCGCGCGGCGCAGCATAGCGTTCCGAACGTTGTGTATTCAAATACAACGGTATGGCGGTAAAAATTCATATCATAACGAAAATATACACCGGTATTCGGTGTGAACCGGTATACCGCCCAGCACTATTACACAGTAAGTGCTAAACAAATTTTTTGTACATTGATACAAAAATCAGAGAAAAGCTCATTCTATTGGTGTAACAAACACAGGTCTGTGCAGGGAGGCATACTAAACAACCACTGTAACCTACATTTGAGTAAAACTGGTAAAGCCTTTCCAGTTGGTTGGAATGTTTAATTTCAGTTATTTTCAACACAAAAATAATTTCATTTTTTCCCCATTTATTACATAGTTAACACAATTTACAAAAATATCAGTGCAAAAGTGGACACTAAAATGTCACTTCTATTTTAGACGAAGGAATTTGCCTTGTTGTTTGGTGCATAAAAAACAAAGTTAATTACTGCAACAGTCAAGAACATAAATTAAAATGAAGCAAAACTTTGAGTAAAAATATAAGGTAATATTTAAACAAATACTTAGCTAGTATATATGTTTTTAGACTCTCAAAGCTTTACAGTTAACCCTAACCCCTAACCCTAACATCTTCATAATGGGATGTGCAATGACATTTACTGTGCTAATGCTCAGTTAGCTTCCCTCCATTCTTGCAAAAGAGGCACCACATTTGAACCTTCCTGGTGGCGTTAACAACAAAAGGTTGTTTTTGAGGTAAAAAAATCACTTTTCTGTCAGATGTACTTTTTTGGATGCTGTTATAAGATCAAATGTCTATGAATTCAAACAAGTACTATTAAAATCAGTTTTGTAAGCTAAAAATAGAAATGGCTAACAAGTGTCAAACTGGCAGTCAAGCTAGCTCACACGAGATGAAAACATGGTTGGTGATACAAGGATGGATGTAATGGGGCATTACAACCGTCCCAGTATCACCAACCATGTATCATTTATATATTAAAAACTAGCAAAGGTTAGGGATAGAGTTGCAGATATTGGTATTAAAGGGAAACTATGCAGTTTGGGCAATTTCTTTGCTGTTTTCTTGCCGGTCCAAAGTTGCATGGCTGTTTTTTTCTGCTCACAGACGCTAGGGGGAAGCGAGACGGCCACCATTCAACCCAGAAAAAGTCATATAACCATTCCAATGACTCCGAAGCTGTTAAGTTAAGGTAAATTAAGCTAAAAAAAAACACCCACAAGAGTACCCAAAAACTGGGTAATTTCCCTTTAATGTGCAAATTAAAAGTGAAATGTGCACTGTGCATTGCACATTAGATATAAAATGTCATCGAATCACATTTTAAGGTAATTATCTTTTTTTTTTTATGTATAAAGATAGTCAGTGGAAACATGTGATTGCTTACAGCATGCCAAATAAGAGGAAGACACACAGGGGAGTCCAATTTCCTGTGCCTGAAAGGGCTTCTGATGAAATCAAACATTGACAAATGAATTCTGCATTGTGTGCTTGGAGAGCTTCTCCAGGCCAAGGGGGGTCTGGCTGCAATGCTGGGCTGGGCACACAAGGACTGCACAGATGGAAGGGATTTTTACACTTGCCACAACTGTGACTCAGACTAGGTCCGTGTATCATCCGTCCATTCAATTATTCTATTCAATCTGGCAAACGAAAAACAAAAAAAACAGTCAATATTTCGTTTTTCTGTTTTTCTGTTTGGCCACAAAATGGAAGATTGGAGTTTATTTTCCTATTTTGAACTCAAAACAGAGCAAACAATTATTGGGAAAACCAAAACGAAATAATAAATCTCTTTTCGTTTTCGGGCTTATGTTTTCGAGAGGCACCTATCTGCAGTCAAGATGGCCGACAAGGGCGCAGCCATATATCCAATCCATTCCGGAAGTCCCAACCGGAAGTTGCTTGATCACCAAAATAAAACCAAAATAAAAGCCGCTATTTAACCGATCCATACCGGAAGTCTCATGCGGAAGTTAGTTAATCACCAAAATAAAACCAAAATAAAAGCCCAAACAATCTCTCTCAGCGTGCCTATTTTTTTTTAAAAAAATTGCATTTGCTATCAAGCTTGGCAACGTGCTGCAGTGTCGGGCGCCATCCTCGTTGCAAGACTCCAGACCAAAAGCGCGAGAGAGAGAGCTCTCAATAATCATATAGCCTACTATGTAGGCTAACAGGGAAAGAATGAATGTATGGCTTTATTACACTGCAGGGATCGAAATTAGCATCCGTGTCCTTGCGCCTGGTGGGTGAATTGAATCAGTTTACCAGCAACTGTGACGGATTCATTCCAGTCAGATCTGATCCAATTAATCTTAATGATCTATATCTTGGTTAAGGCGTAACAGTGCGCTTTACACGACCCAAGAGTTTGGGTCAAATTATGTTTCTGATTCGACCAAAGTGACAGGTGGACTTGAGAAGGCCGGAAATCCACAACTAATTGAACGGCTGTAGCGTCATTTGGACCGCTAGATTTTAAACTCTATAATCTCTCATGTAAATACCCGATTGAGTGATGAATGCATTCATTATGTCATGATGTATTTTTCTTTAACGAAATTACACCAAAATGTAGCATTTTAACAAGTTCAATTATGCATTTATTAATAACATAGTAGACCGTTATTTTTTTTGCATATTTACACAAGAATTTAATAGAGAAAAGTTAGAACAATAAAAGTAACTTATTTGATTATGAATGATTTTTATATTAATATATAAGTTAAAACAATACATAATAACCGAAAAAGATGGAAACGAGCTGATCTCAAACAAGCAAAGAGCCGTTTTGATCACTGGTCACAGTCTACAGATGACCTCCGCTCTCCTCACAGTTACACACGGGCTTGTGGCATTTCAAGTGTCCGAGGTTTGGTTCCGTTTGCAGCTCTTTCGGACCGGCACTGCCTCCGCGTCCGTGTCTGCTGCTGCTGCTGTGGTCGCTTCCGCTGCTGCCACCTTGTGCCGACTGCCGCGGACGCTTTTGCCTCCATGTATTCTGCCCTCAGCTCCTCTGCAGCTGCTGCAGGACTTTCCTCCGGGCTCTCCTGCTGCTGGTGCTCCCTGAATAAGATGCGGGCATTGATCCCAGCCACGTCGAGGATGTTATAGAAGACCGCCACTGGCCATCTTTCCGCCTTTGATGGAGTACGCCCTCGCACCTGGTCCGGGACGTCCACGCCGTACTTGGTGTTGTTGTAGTAATCAGACTGTGGTGTTGCCTTCGCCCCACTGAAGGTGTCCACACCTGTGTGCAGATGCTCAGGATGCAGACATTCTTCCTTGGCTGGTACACAGTCAGAGTCGGATCATTTCAGCACCTTCGTGATGTGAACAGCTCCGCTCGCTGTCTCATGGAGGGAAGAACTCCCGTTTTTGTTTGCCCATGGTGCCAAACAAGCTATTTAATACAACTATATAATTATTATCTCACGAGTAAATTCACAAAGAGACACAGCTGGAGACCGCTGACACAGTTAGAGACAAGAGAGACAATGAAAGCAGCAAACCACGCGAAAAATGGAACAATGAAACCCCGCAAAGTGCTGTGCGGTCAGTTTGACCGCTTATGGCCGAAACAGGTTAATATATCATATTTTGTGTAATTTATATAAAAAACTATTCCAAGTTAAAATACAGACACTTTTAGGGAAAGGCATGTAACAGCAGTAGCCTATTGCATTTTTTCATTCAATGTTATAAGTGTTGTATTGTCTCTATAGGCTAAGTGTTGATGTTTTCCTCAAAAATAAATTAAATGTCAAGTAAACTTTATTTAACATGGTAGATCCCTTTGTATTGTTTTTCATATGCAATTACGTTGCAACATTTTGAATTGGGACATTGAGATTAATGGGTAATGGTGGTCAGGACTTGGTGTTTAATAGCTGAACAGTGGTAGTTGGCCCATATCATTTCCTGTTATAGACTGACACCGGCCGCCCACCACAGAAAGGAAAGTTGATGTGGCCCCCACCGAAAAAAGTTTGGGGACCCCTGCTGTAAATCATTGGTGGTGATACAGTGCAAGGCCTGTATTGCCCAGATATTATACAG
This sequence comes from Diplodus puntazzo, assembly GCA_963678695.2. Taxonomy (NCBI): domain Eukaryota; kingdom Metazoa; phylum Chordata; class Actinopteri; order Spariformes; family Sparidae; genus Diplodus; species Diplodus puntazzo. The sequence continues at coordinate 3,960,825 of OZ023165.1, read as the reverse complement.
GATCTTGTTTGCAGGAAGCTAGCATGCTCTCTCCGTCTTTAAATGGCCGAGCCTGCTCACCAGAGGATGCTTTCATTAAGCACAGTACAGACTATCCACACATTGTTTGCTCAAAAGCATATAAAGAAACTAAGCTAAAAGACCAGTCCAGCTAGTCGTTTCCTCACCCACCAGGGATCTTCAGGGATGAGGGGGGCATGATGAGCAGCAGTGGCCACAGACAAGTGTGATGCAACAGAACAGGGAGTTCCTGGGTCTGGAGATGTGTTCATTTTTATGTGTAATTAAATTACAGTGTTGGCCTTATTTTTCAGTTCTAGCGTGAATGATATGTGTGAGCAGCCCCCCACATACACATATATACTCACACACACACAAACACTGTATTTGTGTTTAATAACCGTAATATTAATATTTACAATCAATATTAATTGTAAATCAATGAAACAGTAGCATAAATTAACATTTACCATGTACTAATTTGATAGTAAGTATGACATTTGTTGTGACCGTTTTACCAATTCTCTATTTAATTTGAGAATTCAGTTTATTTATTCTTAGTTATTCTGCAGTCCTATTGTTTGTGTGTGTGTGTGTGTGTGTGTGTGCCCCCTATCACCACCACACAAGCATAATATTCACATTTTTAGTCATAACGTTGATATTGAAGCTAAATCCATGAAATGTTAACATTATAAGTTAGTGATTATTATAGGCTTCTAACTACTGAGTAAAGTCGTGGCGAGACAATTAACTAATCAATTATACCGTTACGATCAACATGTAAATGCACAAAATGCATAGAATCATGTTATGTGTTAACCATACAGTCTATGGTGTAACCGTACGTGTTTTTTAAGCTTTTATTTCGGTGATTAACTAACTTCCGCTTGAGACTTCCGGCATGGATTGGATAAATGGCGGCTTTTATTTTGGTGATTGACCAACTTCCGGTTGGGACTTCCGGTATGGATCGGTTAAATGGCGGCTTTTATTTTGGTGAGTAACCACAACTTCCGGTTGGGACTTCCGGTATGGATTGGATATATGGCGGCGCCCTTGTCGGCCATCTTGACTGCAGATGGGTGCCTCTCGAAAACATAAGCCCGAAAACGAAAAGAGATTTATTATTTCGTTTTGGTTTTCCCAATAATTGTTTGCTCTGTTTTGAGTTCAAAATAGGAAAATAAACTCCAATCTTCCATTTTGTGGCCAAACAGAAAAACAGAAAAACGAAATATTGACTGTTTTTTTTGTTTTTCGTTTGCCAGATTGAATAGAATAATTGAATGGACGGATGATACACGGACCCTCCCCCACCTGAGGACCAAGGTACGTTTTAACCGTTTGTTTTTTTGGTATAAATGACACATTGAGAAACCAGAAACAGGTCGTATTTTCGTTTTTCTAATTTTGGGCAAACAACAGAAATCACCAATTCGGCTCGATTTCTTGTTTTTTTGTTTGTACTGACAAAACAAATTTACCACTCAATATTTCGTTTCCATTGGTGGGTGGGGCTTCGGCACCCCATTGCCTCTGATTGGCTAGTGTGCTCTATCAGTTATATTTGTGCTGTGCTCTTCAAATTAAAGGTTCTCACGTACGTCTCAGCCTTTAGACAGCGCAATATTAACACAAATACGTTGCGACAGACAGACGAGACTACGTTATGATCACAGACCACACTGACGGTCTTTAGCTTCATTGTTATGCTCTTACTGAGCGGTGCCGCACATGATTTTGTTTTATGACCTTCAATGACAATAAAAATGTTTTTCATATCAAATGAACAACCTTTCATCCATTTTTGAAATGTTCTGTTGGTGCATGGGTTATAAAGTAATGCAAGAGAAAACAGTAGCCTAAATAAAAAAATAAATAAGATAAAGTAATGCAAGGCAAGGCAAGTTTATTTGTATAGCACAATTTAGACACAAGGCAACTCAAAGTGCTTTACAGGCGCATACAAACTACATTAAAAGACATAAAAATTTCATTTAAAAGACATTAAAAATTGCATTAAAAAGACATACCTCGGATCAAACCACACAGTGTTAACCACACAGGTTAAACCACACAGATCAAACCACACAGCTTAAATGCAACAGCGTATTGTATTGAATGTTAATGTGCAGCTGACGCGCAGCAACGGTCAAACGTTGCAAATACATAAACGATGCAGAACCAAAGTGCAACAACAAAGTGCTGCAAACAACAAAATGCTGCCAACAAAGAAACGATGCAGAACCAACACGACACAAACCCCAAAACACATGCAATAGAGAAATGCTGCATATTGAGTTAACAAAACCGAAGTGTCAACACAACGGAAGTATTAATCTTTTTGAACTGTTATTGTTATATTATTGTAAAAGATTATAACCAAATATTTAAACCACGTAGCTTTTTATGTCGCCTCTCTAAAAGTTTTGCTCCACTCTCGTCAGGTACAATATAACACCCGCCAATGTAATAATGTCCACAAATGTAATACATTTTCCACAGACGTAATAGCCGCTGCCTACTACAAATGTAACACGCTATTTCCCACAAATGTAATTGTAGGAGCCACATCTGTTTATTTGTCTGTCTTTCGGGTTTGTCAGGTCTCCACTGGTGGCAGTATAGCATTTTCTTTATGTTCACAGGTGTAGGTAATCAGTGGAGTATGGGGTGGAGGATCATGCGGTTTTTACCGCTCGCTCGACCGGCTCACTCCTTTATTTTTTCCATCAGCATCACTTTATTAGTTTCATTTTTGCATTAGTTTAGTCATGTTTTTGTTACAATACTTTTTGTCTAATAAATGGGAACCTCACCCGAACATGGACAAGTGCATGGACAGTTGTTTGTTGAGCGCGTAAAAACAGTCTCCCACTCCCATGCCGAGTGACTACAGGAGGGCAGGATAGTCGCTATAGTAATAACTATTATGTTTGCAGGGATTTATTACGTTTGTTGGGAAGTGAAAATCTTTATCGTAATAACTTCCCAGAAATGTAATAATACAATGATTGTGGTTGTTGTTTGTTTGTTATACCTACTAATAATACGGACACCTTCCCCCCCCCCACACACACAGTCTTTTTTGTTTTAAAATTTATATGTGCAAGAACTTTGTTAAATTAAAAAAATATACATAAATTACACAAAAGACAAAGAAATATATTTTAGTCTGTGATGTACTACAACAACACCAATACTGCGTGGAGGACCCGGACCAGATGCGAGGGCGTACTCCTTCAAAGGCTGTACGGAAGATGGCCAGTGGCGGTCTGCTATAACATCCTCGACCTGACTGGGATCAATGCCCGCCTGCTCAAGGAGCACCAGCAGCAGGAGAGCCCGGAGGAAAGTCCTGCAGCTGCAGAGGAGCTGAGGGCAGAATACATGGAGGAGAAAGAGGCCGCGGCAGTCGGCACAAGGTGGGCAGCAGCGGAAACAACCACCGCAGCAGACACGGACACGGAGGCAGTGCCGGTCCGAAAGAGCTGCAAATGGAACAAAACGTCGGACACTTGAAATGCCACAAGCCCGTGTGTGGAACTGTGCGAGGAGAGCGGAGGTCATCTGTGTAGACTGTGACCAGTGATCACAACAGCTCTTTGTTTTTGTTTTAGATCAGCTCGTTTCCAGCTTTTTCTATTATTATTATTATTATTATTATTATTATTATTATTATTATTATTATTATTAAGTGTTAAAATAAATTGTTTCATAATCAAATAAGTTATTTTTAATTGTTAATTTTCTTGTTCTGAGTTTTCTCTATTAAAATCTTGTGTAAATATATGCAACAATTGCGGTTTACTATGTGCGATGATATGAATATTGATAAATGTATAATTAAGCATGTTAAAATGTACATATTGGTGTTATGTCGTTTTTTTTTGAAAATATGACAATTAATGCATTCGTCACTCAGTTGGTTTTAGTATCAACTGTTTAATATCAGTTGACATTAAACAGTTTAATATCTTGAGTTTAAAGGGGCACTATGCAACAATATTAGCAAAAATTACCCTAACTATGCAGGCTGAAAGTCATTCTGAATGTTCTTTGACACTTTCTGGGTCGTTTGGTCATTGCTATGACTCCCCCTAGCGCTTCTGGGCGGAGAAACGGAACATGCAACTTGCTGCCACCGGTCCGAAGTCAATCCGGAAGTGAGCCGGCGGAAGTATCCCGCCGCCCCTCGAAAATGTAGTCAGATTGTAGTTTCGAAACTGCTTTACGGCAAACACACCCCCAAACATGGAACCGGGTAGATATAAACTGCCAGTTGCAAGGCAATTGTTGTATTCCTCATGTATCAGTCGACTATAAAGAGACCCAAGAAGCCACAGTCGGAGGAACAGAAGAAGAAGAAAAAGGAGCTTGACAAAAAAAAAGAGACCAGACACGAGTAAACATAGGACGAGCTTTTGAGGAGTCCAAAACAGGCGCCGACTTGGCCGTGTTGCTGTTGAAATTGTGAGTGGATGAACTTTGTCTTTGCAACGTGACTTGATAGTCTTTTGAACAACGTTATTGCTTGACTGTTTTACTGTGAGCCCTGCATGTGTTTAGCTTGGTTTCTTGATGGCTCGCTCGATAGTTAGCGGGTGTTTAGCGTAGCAGTCACTTGCTACCAAACACGTTTGTTTGCGTTCTGATTCCAGGTTCTTGTTGGTATTTAGATATCTAGTTCGGTCTTTGAATGTCGCATGGTTTGTCGCCTGTATCTTGCGATATGTCCGGCTGAACACAGAGCACGAAGTGCATTAAGTGCCAGACGTGACTCGCTGTTTAGCCGGCCGGCTTCTTAGAAAACAGATGCACATGGTAACGTAGTAGCAGCTAGGTGGGCGGGGGAGGCTCGTCAACAAGTCTTTTCGACAGTGTATCTGCGCCGAAGCTGTAGGGGGAGCCCTGCAGCGAAAAGCGTATGCACAAAACTGGTGCAAAGCTAGAAAACGGCGAAGGAATCTGGTCTGGAAACTGCTGTTGCATAGTCCGGCTTTAATATCTAGTGGTCACAATGACCGCTTACGGCCGTTCTAGTACTGTTGGAGTTCAGGCCCTTCTAGTGTTAACAAGAAGCATTTTGCTGTTTAAACTAGATATGATATATTGGGGTTTGTGTCCAGGGGCACCGCCAGGGGGAGAAAGGTTAGGACGATTCCAAGGGCCCGGCACTGACAGGGGGCCCTTTGAGACATGGGCAACCTATACAAGGGCCCAACTAGATTTTTTTTCATTGGGCCCAAAATCCCTGGCGGCGCCCCTGTTTGTGTCGTGTTTCTTGTTTGCAGCATTTTGTTGTTTGCAGCATTTTGTTGTTGCATGTGTTTTGTGTGTCTTTGGTTTTGCATCGTTTATGTATTTGCAACGTTTGGCCGTTGCGGCGCGTTTGCCCTTGTCGGCCACCGTAAAAAACCTATTGATGAAAAGGTTCACATAGTGCGACACCTGCTGGTCATTTCTTGCAACTATTTCTCATTGCCACATGCCATATGCTGGTGATATTTCTAATTATTGAGAGCAGACGTCCCTGTTCACAGTGCATCCTTCAGAAAACGTCCTATTGTACTTTAATTTTCAAAACAGACATGGTGCGTTTTAGTCTGCAGCTGCACATCAACAGTCAATACAATATGCTGTTGCATTTAAGCTGTGTGGTTTAACCTGTGTGGTTTGATCCGAGGTATGTCTTTTTAATGCAATTTTTAATGTCTTTTAAATGAAATTTTTGTCTTTTAATGTAGTTTGTATGCACCTGTAATGCACTTTGAGTTGCCTTGTGTCTAAATTGTGCTGTACAAATAAACTTGCCTTGCCTTGCATTACTTTATCTTATTTATTTATGTATTTAGGCTATCGTTTTCTCTTGCATTACTTTATAACCCATGCACCAACAGAACATTTCAAAACAGGATGAAAGGTTGTTCATTTGATATGAAAAACATTTTTATTGTCATTGAAGGTCATAAAACAAAATCATGTGCGGCACCGCTCAGTAAGAGCATAATAATGAAGCTAAAGACTGTCAGTGTGGTCTGTGATCATAACGTAGTCTCGTCTGTCTGTCGCAACATATTTGTGTTAATATTGC